>CM072923.1:182773553-183031053 GCA_036971965.1 Nyctalus aviator
AAAAACCTGTTTCCTTCAAAGTCCTCTGATGCTCTGAGAAGAGCAAAGGGACTTATTCCATCGCTCTGTGGTCCTGTGACTTGGTTTCTCTGCTGTCTCTAGCCTGTCAGTATCTTAAGGGAAAGAATGGTCTTATTTGTCCCAGAGTTCACAGAGCCACGAGCAGGGCCTGTTGCAGAAGAGGCGCTCAGTAAATATACATTCATTCGTTCAACAAATACATGTCACACAGCAAGGAGGGGCATCGGGGTGCTGTGTGCTAGGGCTAAAGCACTGAGTAAGCTAGGTGAGGTGCCTGAGTTTTTAGAGCATACCGGATGCTGGGGGCATAAAACACAAAAATAAACAATAAATGGGATCACGTCAACTGGTGCTAACTGTTATAATCACACTGGGCAGCACGGCAGGAAGTGACACAGGTGGGAGGTGGTCACACTCCAGCTGAGCCCTTTGCAGACATGGAAGAGCATCTGGTAGAGGGAGGAGCTAATGCCCAGGCCTGGCATGTTGGAGAGTGAAAGGAAGGGTGTGAGTGAGAGGGAGGATGGCCAGAGGAGGATTGGAGAGGCCTTCAGGGACAGGTCAGGAAGGGTGTTTTAGGCCAGGTGAGGATTTCAGGTGTCATTATACTGGTAAACTTGACCAGAAGCTTTTGGAGGGTTAAAACTGGAAAAGCAGCAAGATCTGGGTTATCCTAATATATAAAAAGCCAGGGGCCAGCACAACTAAAACAACTGGACAGACTACTGAACAGCAGGCTGTGTGGGGCGACCAGGCTGGCAGGGGGGTTAGTGAGGGATGAACAAGCAACTGAACAGCAGGCCAGCAGGTTGGGGGTGACCAGACTGGCAGGCAGAGGTGGTTAGAGGTGATCAGGCCAGCAGTGGGGCAATTGGGAATGACCAGGAGGAGGTGGGCAGTGAGGGGTGACCAGGCTGGCAAGGGAACAGTTAGGGGCAATCAGGAAGGCAGGCAGGTGAGCAGTTAGGAGCCAGTAGCCTCAGATTGTGATAGGGATGTCCAACTGCCTGGATCAGGCTTAAGCCAGCAGTCAGACATCCCCTGAGGGATCCTGGATTGGAGAGGGTGCAGGCAGGGCTGAGGGGACCTCCCCCCATGGGCCTCTAGTATTTTTAAAAGTTCCCTCAGGCCACTTATGGAGAATGGATTAGGGGGGCGGAGCAAGAGCAGAAGAAGGGAGACCAGTGAGGAGACTCCTGCAGAGGTCCAGGGGAGAGGTGGTGATGGCAGCTCAGGTGCAGGGCGGGTGGAGATAAATGGCTAGATTAGGATTTTGAAGAGAGCTGCTAGTAGTTCCTGGCAGCACACCCAGCTCTCCCCATTGGGATTCAGCACCCTGGACAGCGCACCGCCCACGTTTCCTTTCTCAGGGGACTCTGAGATTCTGAGGGAGCCCTAAGAATCCCTCTCTTGTGTGTTTTTTGAAACATTTTTTTGAGTTATAAAACATTTCAACACACAGAACATGATGTAACAGACATGTGTCTATCAAAAGAAATGGGTGTTCACATTTTGCCATATTTGCTTCAGAGCCCTCTCTTTAAAAAAAAAAAAAAAAAAAGGATAAAAGAAAGAAAGCCAGGGAAACACTGTAGCTACAGCTCAACACCCCTTCTCTCCTTCCCCTCCTTCCCCAGGGGTAACCGAGCAAAAACTGGTGTTTATCTGTCTCAGGCATGTCCTGTCCTTATCTAGTTCTGCATTCAGAACCTGTAATTCTATTGTTAAACAGATTTTAAGGGTTTAGTGACATGGTATAATACTGTACATATTCCTCTGTCCTTTATTTATTTATTTTTTTTCACTCCATATTGTGTCCTGGAGACTTATTCCTTTCGGCACATGCGGATGGAGTTGGTTCATTTTAACCGCGATAGACGATTTCATTGTACTTACACAGCAGCTTAATTTCCTGTTTGCCTGCGGAGAGGCAGGCTGCCCCTCATTTTCCTATTACGGACGAAGCTGCGATGAACATCCTCGGATGCGCATGCTTTGCATATGAGTATGAAAAAGGATGTGCACAGAGCGCTGTCGGTGCCCTCCCTGTGTTCCTTGACCTGCAGGCGCACTCCCTCCCCCCGCTGCTATTGGTTGCTCTTGGCTCCTCGCTGTCTCCTTCTCGGAAATCTCCTTGTGCAGGAAATTACACGGCCTCCCCCTCACCATGGGGCAGCACACAGGCAGTGAGTGATGAACACGGGGCACCAAAGACTGGCCCCCTTGCCTCGAGGCGGATCAGCGCTGCGGTGTTATGAATGCTCCAGACCTCTTGGTGGCATCAGATGGAGGCTAATCTCCAACAGAGAACACATAATTGCCTGGCTTTTCCTCCCCACTATCTGCCTTCCTCCGCCTCCTCTTTCACCTGGGAGCGCTCCCTCAATAAATCACCTGCATAGAACCCCAGGCCCCGCTTAGGAACCTAACCCAAGACAGGCACACACCAAGGGGGCGCTGCTCTGCCCAAACCGGTTTGGCTCAATGGATAGAGCATAGGCCTACGGACTCAAGGTTCCCAGGTTCGATTCCGGTCAAGGGCATGTTCCTTGCATGCCCTTGGCCGCAGGCACATCCCCATAGGGGGTATGAAGGAGGAGCTGGTTGATGTTTCTCTCTCATCGACGTTTCTAGCTCTCTATCCTTCTCCCTTCCTCTCTGTGGAAAATCAATAAAATATATATATTTTTAAAATGTATGAAGTTTTCCCAAATTGCTGACCCACATAGTTGTACCAGTTTGTATTCCCATCAGCTCTCCCCCCATCCCCCACCACATTCTCTTCAATACGAGTGTTATAGACCAATTTTGCCAATCAGATTGGTGCAATACTGATTCCATTGCTGTTTTAATTTGCATTTCCCTGTTTCCCAGTGAGGCTGAGAATCTTTTTATGTCTTGATTAGCCATTCCCACTTCTTTCTCTTTTACCTGTCTGCTTAGATCATTTGCCCATTTCCCTATGGCTTTGGAAATGGATGCTCTGAAGTTTTTAAAGTCATTTTATTTTGGAAACGAATTCTCTCGTGGTTGGTTATACAGGTTGCAAGTAGCTTCTCTCAGTCGTGGCTTTAACAATTTCAAAAAAATGTTTTTGTCATGCAGAAGTTTTTTACTTTAATGAAGTAAGGTTTATTGTTATTTTTCTTATCATTTCTGATTATTTTCTGATGAAGTTATTTTCCTGTGTTTTTAAAATACAGTTTTATAGTCTGCCTTTTACATTTAGGACTGTGATTACTGGGAACTCATTTTTGTGAGTGGAGTGAGTAGGGATCTAATTTCACATTTTTCCGGGGGACGGTATTTAATTGTCCTAACATCACCCATTACCCCTTGTCATGTTTTAAACTCTCATATATGTACATTTGGGTCCATTCCCAGGCCTATTCTCCATTCTCTCATCTGTTTCTCTATTCCTGGGACCAAATCAGACTGTTTCAATGATTAGAGTTTTATAATAATTATGATAGCTGGCGGGGTGAGGTTCCCTTCCCCTTCCTCCCCTTTCTTCTTCAAAATCATCTTGGCTATGCTAGCTTCCTTATTATCCCATATACATTTTGGGATGACCTTGTTACATTGCAGAGGAAACCCCTTTGCAAATTCTACTGGAAATAAAATCTACAGAGTAGATTGGAGGAGGCTGGCCAACTCTCTGACCGGGGGACTTCCCACCTGCCAACAGGGTTAGGTTTTTCTCCGACTGAATCCTTCCTCTCCTCTGCATCCCCTCCTCTGACAGGGGGCTGCCCCAGAAGTGAGCCTCCAATGCCTTCTCATCCTTCAATGCCCAGCTGAATGCCTCCTCCTCCAGGAAGTCCTTGGAGATAGCCCTGATATTGCAGTCTCTCCCTCTCCCTCCCCCCCTCTCTATCCTCTAACCTGTCTCAGTGCCCCATTTCCTGGGTCTGACTGAGGGAGCCACTTCTGTACACTGTGTCCCCAGCCTCTGAAGAGAGGGGGCTGCATCCCCTCCATCTCTGTTCTCCCAGTGGTACCCATGGCACAGTGGATGCCCAGTGAGCTCTGGATGATTGATTGGTCCTTAGGTTAAGAGAAGTGTGTAAAACAGGTTCTTCCTCCGTGGGCCGGAGGAATTTGGGGATTTCTGGGGGGACACACCTGACTAAAGTCAGACAGATCTAGCTCTGCATGCAGGTGCGCTTCGTGGGACAGTGGCCTCTGAGCATGGGCCCATCTGTAAGGTGGGGACAGCATTACCCATCCCATTAGGGCTGCTGCGAACATAGCGGAGATTGTAGGACCATACCACAGGTGCTTTCTCCTCGCTCCGCTTCCCCAGCATGAGGCAAGTCCAGAGCCAGGACCCTGCCCTCAGCCGGAAGGCTGCTGGGGAGCATTCCCTTGTTCACCAGTCAGACCCGGGGGCGCCTTCCCCAAATGCCCGAGCCATTGATTCCACTCTGCCCATCTCCTGCTCAGCCTCTGATGCTACCCCCCCGCCCTCCGCTGCTGTGCCCTTTCCTGGAGCAGAGGTGGGTCCTATGGAACATGCTTGCACCCCATCTTCCCTTCCCTGCCTCAGAGCTCCCATCTCTCCCAACGGACCCCCGGGCCCTGAGTTGTTCCCACGAAGTGCTTCCTCCTCTTGCCACTCCTCCAGGGGCATCTTCCTTCCCCGGGAGAACCGGAGGCCAGGGCAACGCCCGGCTGCCAGGGACCGCACTCCAGTGCTAAGCGACATTCGCACATCTCGGGAGAGAGAATGTGGGGCTGATGGGGGTGCTTCCTGGTGGAGCATGGGCTCAAGTTGGACAAATCTGGGCTCTGGTTCAGAACTTGATTTAGGTAAGCTGGCCTCTCTAAGACTCAGCCTCTCCATATAGACAATGGGTACATGGATCTGACCTCCTGGGGGAGAGGAGATAAAGGAAGAAATGCATGGGATGTATAAGGCAGCAGCAGTCCAGCATAAGGTTGCCCCTTCCTTACAAGACGGTAGGAATGGGGAAAAAAATGAGGGACGCAAGCAAAGATGAGGCAGAATTTATTCTCATTGTGGGCAAGTTCAAGACTCAAGATGGAGACCACAGAGAGGCGGACATCTGGGGCCTTGGAGGGCACCTGGTGCCGGGGATAGGGACACACTTTTGCAAGTGCCAGCCCCATGGTGTCCCCCGTGACTGAGGATCCAGAGTCCAGACGCTGGGCCAGAGGGGGGTGGGGTGGGAGGAAGACAGGTTCTCCCCAGATCCTGTCCTGACCATGTTTCCGACTTCCATAGGAAGGAAGAGCAGCTCGGCTATATGGTACCATATAGAGGTGTGGAGAGCTGGCCGCGGCACCTGGGCGGGGCTGACCCCCCGAATTATTGCAGGAGGGAGAGGGGGCTCGGTGCTGATGGTCCCGAGGAAGAGCTGTGCTGGCTATAGGGCGGGCTGAGCAGGGGTCGGGGCTAGGCCCGCCCCTCCCTTGGGGCCAGCAGGGGGGGACTCAGCATCCTGCCCCGTGGGGTTCCTTGGGCCCAGTCAGCTCCCCCTGGGGTGCAGCCTTCTCACCCTGGGTGCTTATGTGCTTTGAAGACCATGTTTGCATTGTCAGGAGTGAGGAAAAAATATCCTGACGTGGTAGAAAAAAGATATTTACATACCCTGGTGGGCCATAAGGGAGGGGGTCAGTCTCTGAACGGGGGCGCTTCCCAAGTCCCCTCCCACCCACAGCTGTCCACGTGGGACGGGGAAGGGAAAGAGGCCTGGGAAGAGGCTCAGCTCCAAACGCGGCCGCGGTGTGCCTTGGACGAGACACGCACGCTGTCTTGGTCTGCCCAGACGGCGCAGGAGCGGCGGCCGACTTGACGGTCCCCGATTCCAGCCGGGGCTGGGGGCAGGGAGGTTGGCAGAGGGAGCTCCAAGCGCAGAGCCCTGGGCTGTGGAAGGGCATCAGAGACTAGAGGGGACTTGGTGGCCCCCTGGCCAGGCAGCCAAGTCCTGCTGAGGGCATCTCACCAGCCCTGTGGTGCTGCCTACGCAGAGGCGGCCAGAGGGGCTGGCCGGGAACCCTGTTTTCCTGTGGAAGCAGCGGAGGGAGCCAGGCGGAGGCTGCAGGCGGCCCCCCACCAGCTAGAGGGCGGGCTCAGACCTGAGATAGAGCCGGCTGTGGGGTCCCCTAGGGAGGAGACGAGGGTAGGCCTGGTGCTGGTGCGGTTCAGAAGCGGCCCCCGGCTCCGGCCTCCAGGCCTGGGGGGCGGTGGGTGCTGGGGCCCGGACCCACATTCAGTGGGCAGTCACCCCGAGATCCCTGCTCACAGGCTGGTGACACTCTTCCTCACCCGTGACATGCCACCCACAGTCACATGTACACGTGCTCCCGGTCTCAATGAACAGGCCTGTCCCTGTCTTAAGGGCACACATCCGTCCTGGGACCTGGCAGGTGGACACATAATGCACACAGTCCATGACCTTGTGAGAACACACCCCACACAGCACAGGAGCACGTGTGTGCATACACACACACACACAGGCAGTTGGGCTCAGGGGCCTTGAGGCCCCAGTGTCCGGGGCAGACAAGGCCCTCTGCCCTGAGCCAGGTGTCCCAGCCGTGCGGGCGCCAACCGTCCCTTTCAGGTGGCCTGACCCCGGATGACTCCAGGTCCCGAGGGGGAGTCCTCGGCCTCACTGGTGCCTGGCAGGAAGGCAGCCGAGAGAGGGGCACATGCCCGGGGCCACCCTGATCGCTCGCCAACCCTGCGAGTCCTCTGACAGCTGGCATGACCCGGGGCCGCGGGGGCTTGGTCAGAGGTGCCGGCGGGGCCCCTGGGTGCTGGTCAGCTGGGCCCTCATGGTCTGGATGCTGCCCAGGATCTTCTTCTGGTGGCCCATGAGGGTGATGCCCAGGGCACGCACGTCCCTGTGGAGGAAGGGGCGGTGCCGGCCAGGTTGGCTTGGGAGGCTGGGAGCCGCGGAGGCAGGCCCAGACTCAGGCCCAGACTCACTCCCTGGAGCGGCCTCTGGCCCCCTGCCCTCCCCCCTCGCCCCGGCCCCAGGGGACCGCCACTTACTGGGCGTTCATGCGCAGCACCATGCCCAGCGAGGAGTAGCCGCCAGCGGCGAAATGGTCTCGGTAGCGGCCCATTCGGATGGAGTCCAGCCAGTCCCCCACGGTGAGGGCCCCGCTGCCTCCCCCGCCCCCGCGGAGGTCAAAGCAGCTGCGGGCAAAGGCGGGGGCCGGGCACCTGAGGCACAGGGGCCCCGGGTCAGTGTCCTGCCAGGGCCTCTGCCTTCCTGGAGGACCCTGGCATTCGCCACCCTCCGCCTCCATCCAGGCCCAGCAGCGGGCAAGGTGTGTACAGGGGGGGACCCCAGGCTTGGGAGGGGAGTGCTGAGGAAGGCCCAGGCCCAATACAGGGTCAGTGCCCAGGTGGCACCTGGTCCAAGGGGAAAGGACAGGGTTTCCCAGGGACGGGATGAAGTCAGGGCCATGCAGAGAGGGCAGCTGGACAGGGGCAGAGCTGGGGCGGGCGCCAGGCACCTGCTGACCGTGGCCGTGGTCCTGAGACTCTCAGGACTGCGGATCAGCGCGTCCAGGATGCTGACAATCTGGGAAAAGCGAGGCCGCTGGGCCCGGTCCTTGTGCCAACAGTCCAGCATGAGCTGGTGCAGGGCCCGGGGGCAGCCCATGGGCGCCGGCAGGCGGTACCCCTCCTCCACGGAGCTGATGACCTGAGGGGGGGGCGGGGGAGCACAGGCTGGGCTCGAGGCTGCCCTGTCCGTAGGCCGCCCCGCCCCTGCCGGGCCAGGGTCCCGCACTCACGTCCCGGTTGGTCATGTTCCAGTAGGGCCGCTCCCCGTAGGCCAGCACCTCCCACATGACCACGCCGAAGCTCCACACGTCGCTGGCCGAGGAGAAGGTCCGGAAGGCGATGGCCTCGGGCGCGGTCCAGCGGATGGGGATCTTCCCTCCCTGCGAGGGTCACAGGGGCGGTGATGGCGTCTCCTCAGCCCGGGCCGGGGGCAGAGCCCTGGGGTTCCCGTTTCCCACCAGGGGTCTCCCGCCAAGCAGTCCGGGGGTTGGGGTGTGGGGGGGAGACACACACACAGCCGGGGAGGCCTGGGGAGGAGGACGGACCAGGGAGAACTGCCCCCGGAGCTGCCCTGAGGACGGAAAGAAAGAAAGAAGGTGCCAGTGCCTGGCACGTAGTAGGCACTCAGGAAATATCGGTCGAGGCCTGAGCCAGGGAGGCAGCTCAGAGACCATGCTCTCCTCTCCCTCCCTCTCTCTCTCTCTTTTTTTTTTTTTTGGGGGGGGGGGGTATGTGTGTCACAAATCCTTCCTCTAAGTGAGGTCCAATTTGGAGGCTCAGAGGATGAGATGCAAAGGAGGGTTCTGACTGAGGCAGGGGTGGGGGCCCGAGCCTCTGAGGCAGCCCCTCAGGTACCTCCACGGAAGCCCAAAGCTCCGTAAAACGCACTGTGAAGATGCTTCTATGCAGCCACACTTCAGAGAGACAGACCCGGGGTCCATGTGTTTCAGACCGACGCTAACTCTCCCACAATCTCCCAGCGGGAGGCAGCGGGGGGGCAGCGGGGCCCGCCCCGGGGCGCACAGCCACCAGGGACCAAGCATGGGGAGGCCAGGCTGCTCCCCTTTCCGAGGGGGGCACATCTCTGTGGGTCCCCCTCAGAGGACAGGGTGTGGGTGTGTGTGTGCGTGTGTGGGGGGCGTCACCCTCTGTTCCCGCCGCCCCTCCCCGGGCCCGCCGGAGGGAGAGAGGGCCACGCACCGTGGTGGTGTAGGCGGCGTCGGGGTCGTCCTCCAGGACGCGCGAGAGCCCGAAGTCCGACACCTTGCAGACCAGGTTGCCGTCCACCAGGACGTTGCGGGCGGCCAGGTCGCGGTGGACGTAGCCCAGGTCCGAGAGGTAGCGCATGCCGGCGCCCACACCGCGGAGCATGCCCGCCAGCTGCGTGATGGCGAACTGCCCGTCGTGAGTCTGCGGAGGGCACGGCCTGGGCTGCGGGGAGGCTCTCTGCAGCTCGCAAAGGGCTTCTCGGCGTAGGGAGCACGTGACGGGGTCAGGCGTGTTCCCATCCCCCCGCCCTGCGCCCCCCCACCCCACCCCCAGCAGCCCTGAGAGGGAGGAGGTGGGGCAGGGAGGACAGTGCATCCGTTTTTGCAGAAGAAATAAAGGCCCAGAGAGGCCAAGTCCTGTGTCTAGGAGCACCCAGCAAATGAACGGCCGGGAGGGCTGCAAGTCTAGGGATTTCAACATGCCTCCAACATGCCTCCCATTGGGGTGGGGCCCTGGACCCCACGGAGGCACCAGGACCCCATGCAACGCAGGGACTCTCACGTGGTGAGGCCACAGGCAGCATGCCTGGCTGACCGCTAAGACGGCAGCCGGCTCTCCCTTCCCCAGGGCTGCTGGGTCCAAGTTTCCGGGGTGCCTGAAGGCCTAACATTATTTCCCGACACCCAGGCTGACCTCCCCTCTCCCGGCGCCTGTGACAGCGGAGGGGCACGCACCCTCAGGAAGGCGTCCAGGGAGCCGTTCTCCATGTACTCGGTCACGATCATTGCCAGGCGGCCTGGGGACGGGGCGGGAGACAGAGGCTGCTGGAGGAGGTGTCAGGGCTGCCGATCAGAGACCCGGGGGTGTGTCCCTCCAGGAGCTGGGCCAGCACGGAGGGCCCGGGGAGCCAGGGCCCCTCCCGGGTCCCAGACGCTGGGCCCCTTCCTGAACGAGTGGTCGGAGGGTGTGAGCGGGGGCCCGGATGGAGCAGGTGGCGTGGGGATGGACCAGAGCCCTGCCCTGGGCCGCACGCAGGGGCCCGGCAGGGCGAGGCCGCCTTCCCCGGGCACCTACCACGCGTGACGACGCCCTCCAGGCGGATGATGTTGGGGTGGTCGAACTGGCCCATGATGGACGCCTCGCTGAGGAAGTCCCGCCGCTGCCTCTCCGTGTAGCCGGCTTTGAGGGCCTTGATGGCCACGGGCACGTCCCGCTGGCCCGGCACCCGCAGCCGCCCGTAGCAGACTTCTCCCGACTCTCCTGTGGACCGGGAGTGGGCGGGCAGGCGGGGAGGGCAGGACGGGGGAGGGCAGTGGTACCTCCTTCCTTAGCCGGAGCCCCACCCCTCCCCCCCGACCCCAGCCTCACCCATGCAAGTGCCCCCCTGGGGCCTGGCCATCACAGGCAGCTGGCTCCTCCTTCCCCAGGGCTGTTGGGTCCAAGTTCCCCTCACCCGCTGCCCTGGTGCCCCCCTATGCTGTATCCCCTCACCCCCTCCCCCGCCCCAGTGCTCACCGGAGCCGATGATTTTCTCAATGTGGATCCTGGAGGCCTCGATCTCGCGGGTGAAGCTGCGGCCCGCTCGGCCAGGCTCCTCGTAGGTGTGGGGCTCCGCGTAGAACTGGGGCTCCGGGATCTTCCCCCGGGGGTGGTGCAGGGGTAGGAAGACAGGTGGGGGTGCTGAGGGGCCGGTGCAGAAGGGCCTTCAGTGGGGGTCCCACAGGCCTTTCCCTCCCAGCATCCCGTGGGCCTGGGCGGGTCTGGGGGGGTGAGGGGGAGGAGTGTGTCTGGGAACCTCGGGGTGTGGGGGCAGACACAAAGCGCCCAACGTGTGCGTGCCAAATGGAAGCAGGGTCTCTGTGGGGTATCTCTGGGGTCTCTAGGGACCTGGGGGGTGGGGAAGGGGGTCCTCCAGTGAGTCTGGAGAACGCCTGTCATTTTCTGGGGTCACCTCTGGGGTCCACCTGCTAAATTGTTTTGGGGTAAAAAGTGGCAAAAAGGATTTCATTACACGTGCCAAGTTAGACGGACTGAAAGTTCTCTAGACAACTGTGTTAAGAAGGATTCTGAGGCCAAAACCGGTTTGGTTCAGTGGGTAGAGCGTCGGCCTGTGGACTGAAAGGTCCTGGGTTCGATTCCGGTCAAGGGCATGTACCTTGGTTGCGGGCACATCCCCGGTTGGCAGGGGTGTGCAGGAGGCAGCTGATCAATGATTATCTCTTATCGGTGTTTGTAACTCTCTATCCCTCTCTCTTCCTCTCTGTAAAAAAATCAATAAAATATATATATTTTTAAAAAGGATTCTGAGGCTGCATTCAGGCAGCATGGGAACCAGTACCATGATGGATACCAATGTCCACCTGGGCACAGAAGCGGGGTGTGGAGGTAGACACCCCCTGTGTTTGCTTCTGGGGTCTCTGCAGGGTCCTGAAAAAACTCTCTCCAGCAGGGGATCTTGTTCAGGAACATGGGAACCTCCCCAAGATTGTATGCAAAGCTGCGTGTGAGCGCACACGCGTGTATGCTTCCCTGGGGGCGGGCTCCTCGCATCAGCGGGGTCTGTGAACCCCAGGAAGGGGAGCTGCCCTGCCCCTGGGGGGCCTCAGGCCTCTGTGATGTCCTGCTGCTATCTCTGGGGCCCTGGTCTTTCTGTGGGCACCAGCCCAGCCCTGGTTCCCACCGGGACCCCCTCTTTGCCCTCAGATCCCGGTCCCCGCGCTCACCCTGCCCGTTCTGGTAGTGCATCTTCTCCTCATCCGAGTCCTGGAAAGCCTTGCTGTAGCCGCAGTGCCTGTGGAGGATGCACACAGCTCTGCCCGGGGCCACGCCTCCCTGGACCCACCCCGACCCCATTCAGGCACACCTCAGGACGCCCCTCCCCTGCAGGGCAGCACCTGACACCCCAGCCCCTGCCCCTGCTGCGGGGAGTCCCCACCCTCAGGCTCTCAGCTCAGCTGAACCGTGATGTCCTTGACACTTATAAAACCGTCATCATTTATACAGTCGAGTCCACTTAGCCCTCCCAGCAAAGTCTGTGGTTGATCAGTCCCTTTTCTCATGAAACTGTCCTTGGGGAAGGGCTGAGAGATGAGGCCTCTGAGGCCAGCTCTGCTGTGTGACCTTGGCAGGCCCCTTCCCTTCTCTGGCCTCAGTTTCTCCACCTACTGGATGAGCCCTCTGATTCTCGCTGCCGGGGACCCTTAAAGCCCAGAGTCCCATCCCCTCTCCTCTGGAATGGAGGGGAGACGTGAGAGTGACTCGGAGCTTGGTGTTTCGTTGAGAGAGACCTGGGTTCCAGTCCCAGTTCTGGCATCTATTTGGCAAGTTGGCCTGACCTCACTGACCTCCAAGCTGCTCACCTGCAAAGTGAGGTCAGACTCTCCCCATCACGGGAGGGTCATTAGGATGAAAGGAGATGGAGGTGGATGCAGTGGGACATGCTAGTGCAGTGTTTCCCAAACTTCTGACATAGGTGTACCCCTTCTATAATTTTCGTAACGCTGAGTACCCCTCGTGCTCATGAGAACGTAGAACTAGGCGCAGCTAAGCACGGTACAGTGCATAGCCCCACCAAACTCCGGTGCAACGCGTACCCCCACCAAACTCTTCCCGTACCCCTGGGGGTACGCGGACCACACTTTGGGAAACACTGTGCTAGTGGACGGCTGTGGCATGGGAGAGAGAATGACAACTTGGGTGGGCCCTGGAGGGACCCCATGAATGGCGGTGCCACGGCCGAAGGCTGGGCGGCTGTGGTGGGGGGCGGGGGAGGCTGGGGAGGTGCAGAAGGGCCGGGTGTGTCTGGAACACATCCGCGTGGAGATGTGGTGGGCAGCCCGACCTCCGGGGAGAGGTCTGCGCTGTGTGACATGAATTGGGGGCCGTCAGCGGGAAAGCGGAACTGAGAGCCGTGGGCCCTGACAAGGCCGCTCAGAGAGACGGGCCTGGGAAAACATGAGGAGGGGAAGGCCCGGGAGGAGCCCAGGTCCGCCAGCCTTCAGAGGCTGTTGGGAACGAAGGGGCTGGGGAGATGGAGGGCAGGCCAGCGATGTGGACAAAGTATGTGTGTGGTGGTGGTAGTGGTGGTGGGGGTGTCAGGAGAGATGAGGGGAGGCCAGAGAATAGCGCCCCCTCCAGGAAGGAGGACAGAACAGCGGTGTCTGTAAGTAAGTGTGCCCAGCCCCAGGCATAGGAAGCGGCTCAGTGCTGGGGGGTGGGGTTGGGGAAGGGTGGGAGAGGGGGAAGGGAGGATTGGAGGGGCTGGGGCCCAGGACCGCTCACCTCTTCTTGCAGATGAGTAGGAGCAGCAGCACCACCAGGCCGGTGATGAGGGTCAGGCAGATCCACACGATGGTCCGGGTGTCGTAGCGGGGCCCTGACGGGGACACGGGGTGGGCAAGGCGCTCAGCCCTGGCCTCGGCCCCGGGTCCTGGTGGTTCTCCCCGAACCTGGGGGGCGGCCTCTGCAGCTGGGAGTCAGCCCGGAGCCAGGACACAGGCCGCCTCCGCTGACCCCGCCTCCCCTCTCTGAAGCTTCTCATTCAGGACCCTGCTGCCCCGGCTTTCTGGTGTCCCACCCTGGGGCTACGCTTCCTGGGGCTGTGTGACAGGGAGAGAGCTGCTGGACTTCTCTGAGCCTCCGTTTTCTCACCTGTAGTAGGAGTCAGAAAGTGCCCATCGAGCCTTCTGGTCTCAATGAGCCCTCCCTCCTCTCTCCCGGGGAGATATTACCTCCCATTTTCAGGAGAGAAAACGGAGGCTCTCACTCAGAGCCACACGGTGGGACCAGTGGGATGTGCTAGTGGATGCGGCAGTGCCGGGCTCCTGTCCGCACAGGCTCGCCGCGGTGTCGGCCCTGGGAGCGAGGGAGGCACAGAGCCCAGGAGTGCAGGGAGCACAGCCATGAGCAGCCTGGAGCCCTCCTGTCCTGGCACCGCCCCCGGAGGCTGCCGAGGGGAGGAAAGGGCCCCGGCTGGCTGCAGATGGGGCCGGGGTGCAGCCAGCTGGACCTCGTGGGCTCGATAAAACGTACATTGTTCGGCCCCTATCCCAGGGTTTCTGATTCAGAGAATCGGCATTTCCAGTAGCTCCCAGGTGCTGCGGACACTGCAGTGTGTCAGTGGGACCCCACTGCTCCAGAGGCTGGCGGGGGGTGATGGGGAGGAGGGAGGGGCACAGACTGACCATGTTCAAATCCTGCTTTGGCCGAAACCGGTTTGGCTCAGCGGAAAGAGTGTCAGCCTGTGGACTGAAAGGTCCCAGGTTCGATTCTGGTCAAGGGCATGTGCCTTGGTTGCGGGCGCATCCCCAGTAGAGGGTGTGCAGGAGGCAGCTGATCGATGTTTCTCTCTCATCGATGTTTCTAACTCTCATCTCTCTCCCTTCCTCTCTGTAAAAAGTCAATAAAATATATATTTTTTAAAAATCCTGCTTTGCTGGGTAACTCTGGGCAATTCGCTGAACTGCTCTGACCCTCGGCTTCCTGGTCTGTAAAACGGGGACGTGGGCAATGCCAACGCCCTGAAGGGCCTCTGGGACGATGACCAGGATGTCCTGCTGGCACAGGGCATCGTGATGCCTGCTAGTCACACTGACCCTCAGGAGAAGCCAGGGTCTGGGCTGCGAGGAGCTGGGTTGCCTTGGGCAAGTCACTTCCCTTCTCTGAGCCTCGGCTACTTTCAGCTGTGAACATGCCGAGCCAGCACAGGCACCGGCTGGCCAAGTCCCCTTCCTCCGACCGCCCACCCGCCCGCCCGACCCGGCCCGGCTCCCCGGCCCTCCCTGCTCCCTGCACTCACGTGGCTTCCCCGTCTCCACCTCCATGGCCTGGCTGAAGCGGCCGCAGCCTGCCGAGGTGCGGGCTCGGACCTGGAACACGTAGCGGGTGCCCGGCTTGAGGCCCGAGACCGTGGCTCTGGTGGTGACGGCCTTGAGGGTGGAGTAGCTCTGCATCTCCTTGTCCTGTCCGCGGAGGGGGGGCGCTGTCAGCCGAGGGCACCCCGCCTGGCGCGGCCCCCCACATCCCCCACCTCCCGCTGCCGGAGGCTGGTACCTTCTCGTAGTACTTGATCTCATACTCCAGGATGACGCCGTTGGGCTGCTCGGGCTCCTGCCACAGCAGCGCGACGCTGGTCTGCCCTGCCCACTCCTGGCGGATCACCACCACCTGGGACGGGGCTAGGGCGGAGCCGGCCTCCATCAGATGGGCGGGTGGGGGATCGCGGGGACCAGCCTCTGTCCCACCCCTCCCAGGCCCTGTGCGAGCCATGCTGGCTGGCTGGCCTGCTTCTGCCCCGGGAGAGCCCGCCCCCTCCAGTCCTCCTGGCAAATCACAGGCTGCCGCCTGGTCAGTCACCTGGGCTCTCTCTGCACCGCTGCCTCTGGCCTGGGAGGTTGGGGGGTGGCTTGACCCAGACGAAGCCTGAGGGCCCCGGCTTTCACTCCTCTACCCTCTCCTCTCTGGCCAGGCCCAGCCACTGGGAGAGCAGGACCCCAGCAGCCCCAGCAAGCAGCTGCTCTGGTCCACTCTGGGGCCCCAACATCTGATGTCTCTATCGCCATGTCTCCCACCCCAGCCCTCTGGCCATAGCTCCCAGGGATGCCTGAGGGAGGAGGAGGGAGGGAGGAGGAGGAAAAGAGAAGGAGGAAAAGAGGAGGAGGGAGGGAGGGCATGAGTGGAGGGAGCCCGCACCCTCACGGGTTTGGGGTATGCCCAGGACAGATCAGTATACTTCGGGAAGGGACATGAGCCAAGCCTGGCCCATTTGAGCTCAAGTATTCTCACAGTCACACGAAGACACCCATTCACCCTCCTTCACTGACAGACTCACCCGTTCCCTCCACCCTGCATGGCCACCCTCCCTCCTGTGTCCAGAGCATCATCCTGGAGGGAGGTCTGCTGCAAAGTGCCAGACACCCAGCCACACCAAACACCTGCAGGGATTCGAACCCTCTCCCTGTCCCCCCAGCCCGCAGGCCTCCCTCCCTCTTCCCCTCTGCGCACCCCACACCTCCTGTGTCCCCCACCTGCCTCATCTCTGAGCATCTTGTCTCCTGGGAGGCCTGGGAGCCCCTGAAGGCAGAGACCACACACACTAGCTGCTCAATACATCGATGTTGGACATGGACATGAAGAACTAAGAAGCAACTCCAGAGTTCAGTTGGAGGGCGTGGTACATAGGTGTCCCCTCAGCCTGGGACTGCCAGCCCAGCCCCTCTCTTGCTGGCTGGGTCTCACGGCTGCAGCTTCCCCATCCAGGCAGCAGCTAAGCTAGCAAACCAGCGGGCACCCCTGCCAGGAAGACTGAGGACCAGATGAGACCATTGCAAGGCAACGAGCACACGGAGCCAGGAATACGAACACCTCCTAAAGAGGAAGAGACTGCCAAGGCAACAGCATGAGTGGGGCAGATGCACAGGGAGAGCAGAACGCCCAGGCGGGAGGGAAGAGGGCGGGGCCCCGGAGAAGGCTTTCCGTAGAGAGGGGGCTGCGGAGAAGAGGTGAGGGCAGGAAGGGGAGCCAGTGGTCTCTGAGGACACACCTTGACCATTTGCTCAGGGCTGTGGAGCTGTGGGGGCCACTCTATCGTGCCCCTAGGGTTTCCTGAATGCCTACCACAGGGCGAGGATCAGGGACTAAGACAGCCTTCCAGGCGCTCCCGGTCTACGAAGGGAGACGGTGAATAAGAAACCAAGTCCGTGCAGGATGACAGGTCGGTGAAGTGCCGTGTGAGACAGGAAGCTGTGATGGAAAGGACCGCCCGCAGGGGCCAGGAGGGACCTGCCATGTCAGCTGGGCTGGCCAGGGTAGGCCTCCCCGGGGTGGGGATGCCAGCTGAGCTGAGGACGGAAGGAGCCAGCCATGGGGACGTCACGGGGAGAAGCACGGCCAAGGCCCCGCAGGGGGAAGGGCTTGGTGTGTTCAAGGAAGGGAACCGAGGCCCGTGTGGCTGCAAGGATGAGCCAGGCAAGAGTGAATGGGGAAAGGCTAGAGAGGCAGGCAGAGGTGGGTCATGCGAGCAACATCACACACTAGTAAAGTTAGGCAACCACGCTCATGGGAGAAGGTATTTGCAAACAATACTTCCAATAAGGGGGCTAACACCCAAAGTATACAAAGAACTCACACAGGTCCACAAAACAGTCCGAATGAAACATGGGCGGAGGACCTGAACTGACAGTTCTCCAGGGGAGACATGAGAGAGATGGCCAACAGACATGAAAAGATGCTCCACTCCTCGATGTCGAGGGCAAGGGAAACCAAAACCACAACGAGACGGCGCCTCCCAGCGGTTAGGACGGCTCTTACCAATTAGCCAGGAGACAGCGAGCGCTGGAGAGGACGTGGAGAAATCGTGCATTTTTTAAAGCTCCCTCAGCATGTGGTGTGAGAACCAATTATGGGCAAGGCGGACGGGGGCTCCTGCGGTTGTCCAGGCAACACGTGATGGGGACACGGGAGGTGCGGTGGGTGTTAACTGTGTCCCCTCTCCCCACCCCATGAATATATTGAAGCCCAAACCCCTCATGTGACCACTGGAGCTGGACCTTCAGGAGGTAATTAAGTTAAGATGAGGTCATGGGGGGGGGGGGTCATACTGGGATTGGTGTCTTTATGAGAAAAGACACCAAGAGAGTTCACTTGGGAGTGAGGCCGATGTGAGTTGGATTCCCAGCTCTGCCACTTCCCACGGGCTGATGCTGGGGGGCGCCCTGCACCTCCGTTTCTGGCTCTGGGACTTGGTGGGAGAGGTGTCTGCGGGGCCTGTGTGGTGTGGGGAGGGAGGAGAGGATGGGGCGCGGTGGGGGTCCGGGGCGCAGTGTGTGAGATGGCTGCTGACAGGGAAGCTGGCTGCCACTGTGGGCTCAGGCCAGGCTGTCCCCTGATGGGCAGGACCCACCAGAATTTGGAAAGAAAGAGGTCCCTGTCGCTAAATTCAGGGCAACCACCGGCTAGAAACAGAGATAAATGGCTGGCTGTTGTCCAGACCAGGAGACCAAGTCCATGGGCTGGATGCCGGGCCACGCATTTTTCCTTTCCTTCTCCTAAGCCTCCGAACAGTGCCTCGGGCAGGGACTGTCTATGCCAGCGCACCAGGGAGGAAGCAGAGGCAGAGAGGGAAAGTTCTGGAACCCACGCCTAGGATGGCCGTGAGCACCTGCCTCTGTGCTTTCTGGGTCATAGGACGCGCCCTATTATTCTAAGGGAGCCCGCAGCTCCAGGTCCTGGCTCCAGCCCGCAGGGCCAGGGATGCAGGCACCAGCCTAAGACCACAGCATGCCTGTGCAGATGTGCAGAGGGGGGATGGGGGGGGGGGCCTGGGGGAGGACAGGGCCCGGGAAGCCGGGCACGGAGCATCTCCGCCTACCTGCCTGGTTCGTGGTGATGTTGACGACGGCGGCCTGGCGCGGCTCGGGGCTCTGGTCGGACACGCCGTTGACGGCCTCTATCCAGAAGGAGTAGTTCATGTGGGCCAGCAGGTTGGCCACCAGCAGGCTGGCCTGCACCAGGCTGGCCTGCTGGGGCACGAAGCGGGTGCGGCTCCCGCACTTCTCGCAGCGGCCCAGGGCCCAGGGGCAGCGGCGGCACACGGCGTTGTAGGTGATGTCGCTGCGGCCGCCCGGGTCCAGCGGGGGGGCCCACTCCAGGGTCACCGAGGTCCCGTTCACACTGGAGATGAGATTCACCGGTGCCGAGGGCGGCCCTGGGGGCAGGAAGTAACGTGGAGGGGGGGGGGTTGAAGGGCATTTATTGGGGGTGGTCCAGTCCCTCCCTCCCCCGCCCACAGACCAGGGAGGTCTCTGGCTCCCCCATGATACTCGGGGTTCCCTAAGGATAAGGTCACACCTACTCTATGTTCTAGGGCCTTGGTCGGGTAAACTGTGGCTCGAGAGCCACACGCAGCTCTTTGGCCCCTTGGGTGTGGCTCTTCTACAAAACACCACGGCCTGGGCGAGTCTATGTTGAAGAAGTGGTGTTAGGAGAAGTTTATGTTTAAAAAATTTGGGCTCTCAAAGGACATTTCAAGTGTTGTACTGTTGCTATTTAGCTCTGTTGACGAATGAGTTTGCCGACCACTGGCCTAGGAGCACAGTGAGTTGGGGTAAGGGTGGAGGCAGTGTCTGCCATTGGGCTGGGACCACAGGGCCACGGTCTGTCACAGAGACCTAAGGCCCCCCTCCCTCTGCTGGACAATAGGGAGCCTGGGGCTTGTGCTTCCCTATGGGTTTGAAAAGAGCCGGAAAGAGCCTGCACAGCCCTGGGGGTGCCCACAGCAGCCACTCGGGGTGCCAAATGCCCCAGTCATTGGTGCCCACACTCCACTCCTTCGCCCCCTGTGATGAAAGGCATGTAAATGCCACCGAGCACTGGGCTGAGTAGAGTGAGGCCCCAGGAATCCCAGCGGGTGTCCACAGAGCCCCCCTCCCCCAAAATGAGAGCCCCCCCTCTGGGCAGTGCAGAGCCCTGGAGAGAGCAGTGAGGCTGGGGGGAGCCCCTGAGGAGGGGGTGGGAGCCTCAGAGCTAGGAGAGCCTGGGAGGGGGCGGGCTGTGGAGACCCCTGGGCCTGAGAATTCCAACTCTCAGAATGCCAGGAAGGCGATCTCAGATCCTAAGAAAACAGCACGGCGGAATCTCAGAATCATGGAGAATCTTCGATCTGAAGGGCATGGAATACCAAAAGCCGCGCCTTATGATTTCTGGAGCCCGGACTGTGCATTTGGAGAGAAACCAGAGCCTAGGGCACGTGTCCGCCACCTAGACAGGCTGGGCTCTCCTGGGCCGGGAGCCGAGATGCCACCATGTCACTCAGCCACCCGCTCTGCCCTGGCAAGTCCCACACGCACAGGTCTGCACAGGAAACGCACAGGTCCGGGCAGCATGGTGGAGTGTGTGTGTGTGTGTGTGTGTGTGTGTGTGAATACACTTGGGCCCTCCCTTGCCTTGTGCAAGGAGCCTGGGGCTGGGTGGTGATGGAGGTGGGGGGCAGGGAAAGATGGGGATCAGGTTGGGGTAAATTCTGGGGCAAGACCGGTCAGAACCGTGTGAAGCCCACCTCGTCCCACCACAAGAGCCCAGGCTAGCTCGTGGGGTGGCTGTGCTGGCTGCAGCCCCTCCCCAGCTGGGAGGGGAGGCGAGAGGCCCCTGTAGGCTGGGGGACAGGAGGCAGTGGAGGAGCCGAGTAGGCAGACAGTCCGGACAAGTAGGCGCGATGCCTTCTGAGTCACCTCAGGGACCCAGGGCATGCACACACGCACGCACGTGACCACCCCTGCTCCAGCACACGCTTCCCGGGCAGGGCCAGGAGCGCATACGTGGCGCTCACGAGGCTCTACTGGGGCTCAGGAGTCCCCTACAGGTTCCCAGATATGTGCACAGCCCCCTAAAGAGCCCCTCACACGCATGGTTCTGGGGCTGGTACTCACGGGTGCAGGCTGCAGACGGCGGGTCCAGGGCTGCCCGGTAGTAGCTGAGGTCACAGCGGCAGGCCTGGGTGGCAGGGGCCGCCGAGTGGCTGTGGGGAGGGCAGCGGGCACACAGCTGGTCCCCGGGGGCCGACTTGTAGAAGCCCAGCTCACAGGCTGTGGGAGAGAAGGCGGCTGGAGGTAAGCCAGCTGGTCTCGGGTACAACTCTCACTCTGACCCAGGCTTCCGGGGGGCGAGGGGTCCCGAGGGACAGAGGTGCAGTCCTTCAGCACCCCCCGTCCTGCCTTTGTTTGCGAAGGGGAACTGGAGCACAGAGAGGACCGGTGACTTACATAGGGCTGCACAGCAGGTTGAAGGCAGACCTGAGCCCAGGACCTTGACACCTGAGTCCCAGCCCCAGAGGTGGCACAGCCCCGCCCACCAGGCCCTGTCAATCACAGGACACTGGTCTGAGTGAGACACCAGCCTCGGGGGCAGGGCCAAGAGGCTAAGAATCAAAGGGGGCCAAAGCCCAGGATGTCACTTGGGCCGGATATGACAATGGGACAGGGAGTGAGAGTGGGCAGACTCTGACTGGAGAAGACACGTGTGTGAAGGGGTGGGGGTAGCTGGGGGTGGGGTGGGGAAAGAGGGCTGGAAGTCTGTGTTTTATAAGCTCTCCATGCAATGCTGACCATTCAGGAATTGCAGGCCCCTGGACCCTCTCAGATCACGTCACTGTCATGGCAGCTGCCATGGACTTGTCTCCTACGCTGCCCTCTCTCCAGCCTCTGCCTGTCTCCCACCTGGCTGACTCCACAGCCTCCACACCCAGCCTCCCGCCCTGCTGCCCCAGCCCCGGCGGCCGTGTGAGCACCTGCCCGGTGCCAGGCACCGACCGGGCGCTGGAGGCACGGCCATGAACCAGACCCACGGGGTCTCTGCCTTCAGGGAGTGGCGTTTGGGGGCTGTGATCTTTCCAGAAAGGAAATAAAGGAGCAGCTACCCGCTCCCCCGAGAAGAAGACAGGCGGTAACATGTGAGCTGTGGCCGAAAGGACAGGAACAAGTCAGCCGTGCCGGGACCGGGCGTCCTCTAAGGGACTCCTGACCCTGTCACTGCCAGTCCCAATCCTATGGGCTCCCATGAGCCTGGCCCCCCACGCCCGCCCTGCAGCCTCCCCTAGCACCACCCTCACTCCGGACCCTCAGGCAGAGCTAAGGGCCTGGCCGTTCCTCACACCGGCAGGCTGTGTCCTTCCTCAGAGCCTTCTTCCTGGATGCCTTTTCTCCTTTGTCCCCCTGTCCAATTCTTCCAAGATTCCTTTCAACCGTTCTTCAATGAAGCCTTTTCAGACCTCTACACACACACATAAACACACACACACACACACACACACACACACGGCCACACACGCACACACGGCCACACACACACACACACGGCCACACACGCACACACACACACACGGCCACACACGCGCACACACACACACACACACACACACGGCCACACACACACACACACGGCCACACACACACACACACACACGGCCACACACGCACACACACACACACACACGGCCACACAGGCACACACACACACGGCCACACACGCACACACACACACGGCCACACACATACACACACACACACACACACACGCACACACACGTTCACAGAAGCGACCCTGCTCAGTCTCGCCACCCGCGGCACGATGCTGTTCCTGTTTATTGGTGTGTCTCTCTCCTCCTGGACCAGACGGTCCCTGTGGGCAGATGCTTGTGAGTAAGGCCCAGGCCTGCCCTATTCATCCCAAAGCTCCCAGCGCCCGGCCAGGAGGTTGCCGATGCCCGTGGGCGTTTCCCAAGTGAGCGACTCCCACCGTTATCTGCTCGGGGCAGAGACACCGGGCTTTAGGAGGCCCAGTGCCTCCCAGCCAGGAGCTCCCAGCTCCGCCCTGGAGCGGAACCCTCTGCACCAGGGACCCCCAGGGAGCTCACGAGGCTCTCTTTCCACTAAGTCCTGTTCTAGAAGACTCTGGGCATGAGAGGCGCTCTAACACACAAACATACCTCTTTATTAGAGTAGCTAAAATCAGGTTAACGTGTAAAATTCTACTAACTTGAGAGAACACCTGAAATCCAGAGACATGATGATGCCCTCAAATTGCTTCAGAGACTCAGACGCTGTGGAGCCAGAGGGGCCGCCAGGTTGGGGGAAAGTGTGCCCCAGTATTGAAACTCGACGGGGGGCTGGGAGCTTGGAATTGGGGGGCTCACCTCCTCTTCCCAGGAGCCCCCCCTCGGGAGGCCCAGCCTCAGAGCTCCCTTCTGAGCCCAGGAAGCGGGCTCTGCACTTGGTCAGCAAGTATTTGTTGAAAGCGCCATTGAGCGGACGGACAGTAATCCTCACTGTAATTATCGGGTCCACGTCCATCAGCACCTCGGGGACTGTTTGCTTATTCTGTCCCTCGGTTATTCCTTCACCTAAATCCCCTGAGCATCTCTGGACCCGAGCTCGGGAAGAGCTGGGCCTGCTCTCAGGAGCTTTCAGAGCTGCGAGGGGCAGACAAGGACACATATAGTGGCATCCTGGCGTGATAGGTGGCACCAAAAGAAGCACGGAACAGTCTTCATTCACCGAGTCCCTGACCACTCGGAGTTCCTCTGAGACTTTGCCAGTTAAGACCGGCCCTGGGGTGCAGGCTGCCCGGGGTTCCTTTTCTTGTCTAACCTCTTCACCTAAGCTAAGTGCCATGGGGCATGAAGAAACTGGGCCTCAGTTTCCTCATCTGTAAAATGGGGACTCCGAGGGCTGATGTGAGGATTACTATGAATGCATACTGCCTGGCACTTATTATTACAATTCTATGTCGTCGGCATTAATACATCTGCTTGGCAGAGAGGAAACGGGCTCGGGGAGCTTGAGTGCCTCGCCCCAGTCACACACCGCCCCCCCCCGCCACACCCCCAGACAGAATGCAAACTCGGAGGCGTCCCTGGCCTTGAAGGTGGCCCCGCCAGTCTGCCCCTCGCCAGCGGGCGGCTCTCACACGCTCCACTAATACCCATATGGCTCGGACGTGTCAAGGCCGGATTAATCCGCGCAATGAAATAAAATAATCTTTAATAAGAATACTAATCACCAGGCCTCGGGGAGCCCAGAGACCTGGAGGCAGAGCCGGGAATGAATGGCCGAGGCAGATGGAGCAGCTCTGGGCTGGGGCCGGGCCCTGCCCGCCGACCCGGGGCTCTCCTGGAGTCTGCATGTGCTCGGCCCGTGTGGCCGCGGGCCAGGAGGGGCCCTGCCCCTGCCGAGGGCACCTTGCCCAGGCCGCCTGTCAGGCCGGCAGCTGCCCGAGGCCCTGACCGCCTCTCTCTTCTCCCCTGCTAAGAGCTTGAGATTTGACAAATAAGGTGTCCGCCGGTGGACGACCAAAGGAAATTAATTCTAAATCAGATTTTAAACGCAGTCAGGAGGCGAGAGAGCTCGGCGTTCGTGCTCCCCCCTCCGAAATGAGACTCTGATATTTATAGAAAGATGATTAGGGCGGTGGAGGGTGATTTATAGTCTGTGTCCAGGTGACAGGAAGGACGGAACGGGGACTTCAGGCTGGGCTGCTGCTCCCCGGGGTGATACTCTCGGAGATCCTGCCCTGTCTGGGGCAGGGGTGGGAAGGGAGGGTGCCAGGTGTGGGGGAGGGCACTGGGTCAGGAGCTGTGAGGCCTGGGGAGCTTCCTGGTGAGGGGGCTGAGTCAGTCCAGCACCCCCAGCTGTGCCCTGGGGCCCCTCACGTCACCTCTCTGGGCCCCCATTTCTGCACTGGTGAGCTGCATGAGCTCCGTATGGCTCTGATACTCCTCTGCGGGTCCCTGAGGCGGGGGCAGTCACAGTCAGGCCGCCAAAGAGGCTGTGACCCGCTAGGTCCCTTCTCCCGGGCATTCACCGCAAAGTCAAGCACAGCCCACTTCGGAGGGGCGCTGTGAGGGTGCAACTTGAGAAACAGGATCTTGAGGCTGGCAGGTGGCTGTCATGTGGCCTGGCCTCTGCTGCAGGCCTCAGGGATGGGGGGAGGGTGCGGGGGCACTCAGGACCCCCTCTTAGCAAGTCCCAGCCCTTCCTCTCCTCACTGTTTGCTCCGAGAGACCCATCCATGGGAGATGAGGCCCCGCAATCTGAGAAGGTCCCACAGCTCTGAGGGGACCCCCCCTCAAGTAGCCACAGCCCAGGAAATGCACCCCCATCTGTTCCCAGCTTCTTATTGGTCCCCATCTCCGCACTGTTAGGCTACCCACCGAGGAGGGGGTGGGGATGGGGGACACAGCCACCTCCCTTCCCTGGGCCTCGGCCTGTGCTGCTTCCGCAGGGAGGTTCCACAGACAATCCCAGAGGCCCACCCACAGGACACTCAGAGACCCCCCTCTCCTCCTGCGCCTTCTGTCCTGAAGCCCGCTGCCTGCAGGGTACCGTGAATGAATATTGTTTATAAAGCCTGTAATTATCTTGCAACTGGCATGATTATGTGTATTGTGATTTAAATGAAAATTCAAAATTTGCTGCAATCCCCTGACCCTGCTTTGCCTTCTCTTTATTTTGTTACAGCCATGCCAGCAGCACCAGGAAGTGGGCGTGGCCCTGGCCTCTCCTGGCCCTGGGAGGTCCTGGTGCTCAGGCGTTGGGGTTTCCACCAAGAGCCCTGTCCTGGACATGCTGTGGGACCTTGGATACCGGGCTTCACTTCCCGCCTCTGTCTGGGGTAAGATGACCAGACGTCCCGCTTTTGGTGGGACAGTCCCGATTTTTAACAATTTGTCCCGCGTCCCGCGGCGTTTCAAAAAAGTCCTGAGTTTTGGAAAAAAAAAGATTTCTTTCCAAAAATCAGGGCTTTTTTTAAAAAACGCCGTGGGATGCGGGACAAATTGTTAGAGTTCGAGACTGTCCCGCCAAAAGCGGGACATCTGGTCACTGTAGTCTAGGGAGGCTGGAACAGCACCTCTGAGCAAGGCCCCAGCCCTGAAGGCGGGAGGACCGGTCTCCCTCAGCGCACACAGGACAAGCTAGTGACGTGTGTGTGCTTGGGGCTGGATCGATCCAGAGCCGGGGGCAGCGGCTGACCAATGTCCACCTGCCGATGAGCCAGTTGCTGTCTGAGTGTCACCGGGGAGGAGGGAGGCGGGGCTTCGAGGACACAGGAAGCAGCTCGGGGCTCTGGAGTGAGACCCCTGGGGTCCGATTCCTTCTGTGTGACTGAAGTTGAGGGGCTCGATGTCTCGCATCTATAAGATGGGGGATATTACTAAGCTTTGGGAACTATCGTAAGGATGAGAAACTGCGTGAACCCCCCCCCCCCCCCCCGAAGGCAGGGACTCCCTGTGTCTATATATATATCCCTGTGGCCTGGGTCACAGTGAGATGCTCAACAGGAGAAACTGACATGATGTGTAAGCATCACTTACCGAAGTGCCTGGCACATGGCAAATGCTCAAAAATCGTCTCTAAAGGACTTTATTATCCCTACAGAATGAGGGGGTGTTGGAAGCCAGCTCTGGCGAGAAAAGCAGTTGGGGTGGGCCAGGAATTAAACACCGAGGTCCCAGCTCAGAGCAAGACAGACTAGGTCCCAGCTCCACCGCTCACCAGCTATGAGACCTCAGTCAGTGACACAACCATCTGGGCCTCAGTTTTCCCATCTATAAAATGGAATTATACCTGCCTTGCTACCATGAGCAAATGAACTGATGTCTGAGGAATCCCCTTGCAAGCTGTCAGGCATGTCTGTTGTTATTATTATTACCCAGCAGGGAGCTAAAAAAAAAACACAAAAAAACCCCCAGAGATATCTGTGACAGGGACCAGGAGAGGCTGGGGACCGGGGGAGCTCAGTGCACCAGGCCTCAGAGGGTAGAACCAACCCCAAAACAGGCAAATGTCACGGAAGGTGCTTTGCGTCTAGGGCCAGGAGCACTGAAGACTCGCAGCAGTTGGGAGCGTGAAGGAAGATTTTTAAGGAAGCCAGAGAGCCCCAGAGGGGAGCTGGAAAGGGACTGGTGGCTGGCTGGACGACCCTGGTCCCAGAGAATGACCTTGGTCCCCACAGCAGGCTTCTCTGTGCTGAGTGGCCGAGCTGCCATGTGTCCAGCCCCCGGGGAGGCCAAGGAAGGGCAGAGGGCAACCAGGCCGAGACCAGTACCAGCTCCTGGCACCAGCTGCCTGTCCACAACTGCTCTCCGGTGACCCTGGGCTCGCGGGATGCTGGCTGCACTGTGCCACATGAGCCCACCCGCCCGCCAGCCAGCCAGCCCCCACGGGCACACACACACACACACACACACAGCTTGAGGTTGGCCCTGCTCCTGGTCCCTGACATGGGAACCCCAGCAGTACCCCTGTGGGGGCAGGTGTCGTGCTAGTTCACGACCCAGGTGCCCGCAGCGGTCCTTCACCAGCACCTCGGTTCTCCTCTCCCAAAGCCTTAGTGAGACCCCCTGAGCACAGCAGGGTCTCACCCCTCCTGTGACACACCCTCCTGCACCGTTCTCCCCGGTGTCCCTGCCCGCGGACCTTCACAACGGCCCCACGCGGCCTGGCACCCCCTCCCTCCACCCCGCAGGCCAGCAGCTCCGTGTTTCTGAGCACGGACGTGAGAGCCAGCCTTCTGGGTTCACGTCACAGCTCTGTCACTTTCCCAGCTGGGCGGCCCAGGGTCAAGCCCCTTTGCCTCTGTGCCTCGTCTCCTCACCTATAAAGCCTGGACCGGAGCCATTTCTGTCTCACAGGGAGGGGTGGGATGGAATGAGTTAGTGGTGAAAGGTGCTTAGAGTCGTGGTCGGCATACTGCGGCTCACGAGCTACATGTGGCTCTTGGGCCCCTTGAGTGTGGCTCTTCCACAGAATACCACGGCCTGGGCGAGTCTGTTTTTTAAGAAGTGGCGTTAGAAGAAGTGTACGTTGAAAAAAAATTTGGCTCTCCCAAGGAATTCCAATCGTCGTCCTCTTGATGTTTGGCCCTGTGGACGCATGAGTTTGCCGACCACGGAGTTAGAGCGTGCTGACCTGATTCAGCTCCCGGCACTGCTCCCTCACACACAGGAGCGCACCCGGCGGTACCCAATCACACAGGGTCCTGCAGGGTGACCTCTCCACGGTGCCACCGAGGGACCGCCTGGCTGTCGTGCGTGTCCCTCCTTGCCCCCCCGCCCCATCACACACAGACGACCTGTGTACTTGCTGACCCAGACACACGGGAGGGTCCCCCACTGTGCCAGGTGCTGCGTGCGCCATCCAGACGCCTGCTGACTCTGGTGCCCCGTCCCCCTCTCCCCCCCACACACCCACCCCGGCAGCCCTGCCCCGACCGAGCCCACCCGCCCGCCAGCCAGCCAGCCCCCATGGGCACAGGGCGCGCTCACCCACACAGGCGTCCTGCCGCTCCTCGTAGCCCGCGCTGCACACGCACTTGCCGATGGGCACCAGCCACTCGCCCTCGGCGCTGCAGTACATCTTGGGCGTGTCCCGCTCCTCCGAGTGCCGCACGCACTGGCCCCGCACCTCCACCAGCGAGGAGGAGTCAGCCCCGGTCACCGCCTCCGAGAAGGCCGCCAGGTTGCGCACCATGGTGGGGCACTTCTTGTAGTAGACGCGGAGGGAGAGGATGGCCAGGCAGGCGCCGATGTCCTGGAAGGCCAGGTAGAAGCCGCGCTTGCCCAGCGGGCCCACGCCGCGCACCTCTGTGTTGAGCTTGAGGCGCCGCACGCCCAGGTCGGCGCCCGTGAAGCTCTCGTCGGCGGCGATGGTGTCGATCTTGAGGAACTGGCTCTCCTGCGTGCTGGCGCCCAGGTCGCGGTCAGACTCCAGGTAGTAGAGGTTGAAGGTCTCCTTGCAGGTGCCGGGCACGCCGGGCATGCTGTTGCAGTCGCGCAGCGTGAACTTGATCTCGGCGTAGACACGCCGGGCGCCGTCACGGGGCACCCAGCCGGTGCGCAGCCAGTTGTTCTGGTTGGGGCTCATGACGTTGCACACCTGGTACGTGTGGATGGGCCGGAAGGACTCGTCCACCTCGTTGATGGAGTCCCACTGCGGGGGGGAAAGGGAGAGCGCAACCCCTGAGGGACACCATTAGCTGGCGAATGTGATAGAATCAGAGGTAAGGGAGGGGAGCGGGCTGATGATTCCCCGGGGAAAGGGGGAGTGGGAAGGGGGTGCGGAAAGAGACTGAACAAAAACCGTGCACCTATGAATGAGGACAATGAGGGGTGGGGAAAGGGCAGAGGGTGGGGTGGGAACCTGGTGGAGGGGAGCTATGGAGGGAAGAAAAAAAAAAGAGGAACATTTGTAATAATTGGAACGATAAAGATTTATTTTTTTAAAAAAGGAAAAAAAGAAAAAAAAGAAAGGAAGGAAGAGCACAGCCCACCGAAACGGGCGTCTGACAGTCACCCCTGCCACGTGCCCCACGCATCAATCCTGTGTGTGTGTGGGGGGGGGTCCTGGGGAAGGAGAGGGGCGTTCTCCAGCCTGGGGGAGCTGATCTTGTGGGGCGGGCTGTCACAGCTGCCAGACACCAGGCACCCTGCAGAGGTGGGGACAGTGTGCCACATCCTTCTGGGGAGGGGTCACGTATGGCCTGCTTACAGATGGGCAATCAGAGGCTCAGACACAGGAGCCCCGTGCCTGAGGTCCCATAATGAGCGAGGGGTGGAGCCAGGGCTGGAACCGATACCACAGCTGCATCGCTCCGGCCTGTCTCTCTGTGGCCACGCCTATCCCGCCTAGAGTGCGGGGACCCGCAGGGGGAAGTCAGAGCGCCCCCGGGCCAGTTTCCACACCAGCGCCCCGAGGAATCTCTCTATGGCAGGAACCCCACTCAGATCCGGCAGCAGCGCCCCCTGATCTGGCGCTAGCTCAGACTGATGGGTGGATGTGGCCCTGCTGCTTGGGATGGTCCCTCAGCCCCCCCACCCCCCACCCCCCACACACACACATGCACGGCTGGGAGCTCCCGGGCCAGCCTGGGTCCTCTCACACATGCCAGGAGCTGGGGAAGTGAGGTGTGACGATCTGTGTCGGGCGCTGGCCAGGCATCGCTGGCGTGAAACACGCCATACGCTACCAGCGGAGAAAACACCTGCGAGTCATGTCTCTGGTAAGGAATTCATATCCAGAACTCCAAAGAACTCCCACACCCCAATAACAAAAATACAAGCAGCCGGGACCGGTTTGGCTCAGTGGTAGAGTGTCGGGTTCGATTCCGGTCAAGGGCACGTACCTTGGTGGCGGGCACGTCCCCCGTGGGGGGTGCGCAAGAGGCAGCTGGTCGATGTTTCTCTCTCATCGACGTTTCTCTAATTCTCTATCCCTCTCAGTTCTTCTCTGTGTAAAATCAATAAGATATATTAAAAAAAAAAAAAGAAATATCAAAAATGCTAGCAGCCCGGTTTAAAAACGGGCAACGGCCTCGAGTAGACATTTCTCTGAAGAAGATGTGCAGATGGCCTAAGTTAAGGTGACCAGATGCCCCGCTTTCGGAGGGACAGTCCCGGTTTTTAATAATCTGTCCCTGCGGCGTTTTAAAAAAAGTCCCGATTTTTTGCCAAAAAAATCGGGACTCTTTTTTAAACGCCGCAGGGACACGGGACAAACGGTTAGAAACCGGGACTGTCCCGCCAAAAGCAGGACGTCTGGTCACCTCAGGCTAGGGAGCACATAGCATGTGAGAACATCCTCAGCATCACCAACCCGTGGGGAAGTGTGACTCAAAAGCACAATGCGGTGCCATGTCACATCCACCTGCTGTTATCAAAACGACAGAAAGAAGCGAGTTTGTGTGACGATGAGGAGAAACGGGAGCCCTCCATGCTGTCGGTGGGAGTGTGAAAGGTACAGGCACGGGGCCCGAATAGTGTGGTGGGTCCTCAGAAAACTAAACAGAACCACCACAGGGTCCAGCAATTCCACTTCTGGGTGGGTGCACACCCTAAAGAAATAAAGGCAGGATTAAAAAACAAACAAAAAAACAAAAAAACTAAAAAAGCCGAAACCGGTTTGGCTCAGTGGTAGAGCATAGGTCTGCGCACTGAGGGGCTCCGGGTTCGATTCCGGTCAAGGGCGTGTACTTTGGTTGCGGGCACATCCCCGGCAGGGGGTGTGCAGGAGGCAGCTGGTCGATGTCCCTCTCTCATTGACGTTTCTAGCTCTCTATCCCTCTTCCTTCCTCTCTGTGGGAAATCAATAAAATATATCAAAATAAATAAATAAATACAGGCAGGGACTCAGGGCCCCGCACACCCGTTCGCGGCAGCCAGAGGTGGAATCGTGTGTCCGTCGACGGATGAATGGACACAGAACGTGGCCTCTCCACACACCGGGGCAGTATTTCGGCAGCAGGGTGACACATGACAGAGGCTGCAATATGGGGACCTCCGCGCCACCGCACAGAGTGGGATAAACCCGGACAAAGGAACAACTGTGACATGACTCCGCTTACTAGTGCACAAGGCGCTGGGACCAGTCAGATCGGAGAGACGGAAAGCAGAACTGGGGTGCCAGGGGCTGGGGGGCGGGGGGGGGGGGGATGGGAGTCACAGAAGTTTTAATCTGGGGAGATGAAAGCGTTCTGGAGTCGATGGTGGTGGTGGTGGCCACACCACCACGTGAACGGACTCAGTGCCACTGGACTGCCCACCTACACGTGGTTAAGATAAAAGGTGGGAAATTTGGTTATGTGTACTTTACCACAACCTAAGGAAGAAATACACCTGAAACAATCCCTGCCCTCAAGTGCCTCACATCCACTTACAGACCAGCTGGTGGAGGGTGACATGCCAATGGGTATCGAGGGGGCGGGGGGCAAAATTTGGTGTGGGCTGAAGCAGGAACCTCTTGCAGGGACGGGAGGGGAGAGCCCAGCGAGGCTGGACGTGTAAGCCGTGTTCGGCGAGCACCAAACAGCCCAGTCAGAGTCACGTCGAAGACGCCGTGTTGACCTGCTGTGTGGCCGTGGGCAAGTCGCTGCTCCTCTCTGGGCCCCCGTTTCCTCAGCCGCAGAATGCCGGCTGGTGAGGAGCCGTCACGGTGGGCTGAGTTCAGGGGACTCCTGAGGGCTCTGAGGAGGCGCTGGGGGCCGAGGGCGGCTGGAGGGGACAAGCTCTGGGTCCCTGTCCTCGCTCCACCCGAGAGGCAGAGTCTCGATCTTCTCTCTGGGGCCTGCATGGGCAACTGCCCTTGAACTAGAGCTCCTGTGACTTAAGCAGGGGTCAGGGTGGGTAAAGGCCGCACCTTGTGAAGCCGGCCAGACAGGGACGGAGGGGCGCCATGCGATTTCCCTGAGATGCAGAATCCGGAGAACAACACAAACAAACAAATAAAATAGAAACAGACCCGCAGCTGCAGGGAGCGGGCGGAGGGCTGGCAGATGGGAGGGAAGGGGGGGCTGGTGAGACAGGTGAAGGGAGTCACACCACAGTCCTGGGGTGCAGGGTACAGCACAGGGAACACAGCCAATTCTACTGTGATCACTGTGGCACCAGGTGGGTTCTGGACTGGGGGGGGTGGGGGGGAGGGGAGAGCGGGTACGATTGTGTAAGTGTCTAACAACTGTGCTGTACACCTGAAACCAATATAAAACAATACTGAACGTCAACTGTCACAGGAAATAAAAGAAATAGAGTCAGAAGAAAAGGGACAAAAGGTAAAAGCCGCCACCCCTCCTTGTGGTGGTCTGGGAAACCGTGGGGTTCTGAGCTCCCCCACAAGAGGCAGAGCGAGGGCCATGGGCACCCCAAGTCCTTCCTGCCTGACTCAGCCCCCCCTTCACCTCCTGTTCCACCGCATCTTGGCCAGCGAGTGGTCTGGACCCACAGCACCCACGTCTGAAAGACGGAGCTCAGACAGGCCCCCCACGAGGCATCTGCGGGTGGAGAGCTCGGGCCTGGCCCAGAGAGGCACCGCGGAATGGGGCTTCCCGGCCCACCTGCGCCTGCCTCCCGGGACCCCTGGGGGAGAAGCCCGGCCTATGCCAGCCTCACCTGAAAGAGATCATGCTTCCTGCACCCCCACCCCAAGGGGACCCCTGCCCTGCACCCCACACCGCAGCTGGGGTCTCTGGCCAGCGCTGTGTCCGTCACATCCGGGGTTACAGTCACTGTCACAATGAACAAAGCGCCGAAGAGCCAACCAGCTGCTCCCTGTCTGCTGCCTCCCAGGGACCGGGATAAATTAATCAGCTCCATTCGGGTCCGTTCCAGCTGCCCCACCGATGCCAGCGGCCTGACCTGGCCCTGCCAGCCCCAGGGCTGCCGCCGCCGCCGGTGCCCAGAGCGGCAGGGATTCCTGGAGGCTGGCAGAAAGGTGGAATCCATCCTGCTCTCCGCCTAGAGCACCCCACCCCGGGCTGGGTGCCATCCCACCCCAGCTGCCTCTCTGGCCCTGGCACCCTCCTCTCCCCACCCCCACCACTGGTCTGGAACTCGGTCTCATTCCTGGAAGGAAGGCAGGGAGCCGCGCGGTGCAGCCCTGAGTACATCACATCCCTCGCTGAGCCCCGGGCTCTCCATATGCAGAATGGGGTAGGTACAGCCTGTCCATGCCATCCACTCTGAGCGATGGGAGGATCCAGTGGGACAATGGGAAGGAATGTGCGCCCATCAGAGGCAGCTGTTCTTTACCAGGGGTGAAGCTCACCCGGTGAGTGGAGGGCGGGATGCAAAGGGAGGGGTGCAGCCTGGAGAAAAGCATGGGTTCTGGGGCCGGTCTGCCCCACACACCCCCACCCCCACCCCGCCCTCAGCTTAGCAGAGATGCTCAACCTCTCAGAGCTCCTGGTTTCTTACCGGTAAACCGCCCTTTTCATGCATCATCTCATAGATGACAACTCCACCAGCCCGTGTCACCGTCCCCCGTTATAAGCGTGGAGGTTGGGGGGGGAAGTAAAGGATTTGCCCGAGTCACATGATTGGAGGCGGCAGAGCACCGGCTCCTCGGGACCCAGCACCTTGGCCTTCAGGCTGAGCCGTCTGCCTGATAATCTGATAACGTTGCTGATGCTGGAGACAGTCCTGGTGGGTGTTTAACGGGCTGCAGGGCCAGGGGGTGGAAGGAGCCTCAAGGACCATCTCCAAAGGCTGCCCACCCAGCTGGCAAATATTAACCCAAAGACCAGCTCCTCCCTAGCCCCCCTGGATGTCAGCATCTGCAAGGTTAACCCGGTAGCCCAGCACAGGTTCAAGGCCTCGAGGCTGGGAACCAGGACTCTCTCTGGCCTGTTCTCTCCCTGGGCAAGCCCCATGGAGGCAGGAGGTGGTCCGTAACTCAGCGGACAATGCAGGGCTGCCTCCCAGCCTCACAAAGAGGGCAGAAGGGACGCCACTCGGGCTCCAGGCTCAGAGTTATGGGTTCCAGCCCATCACTTGGAACCTGTCCGAGGCTGAGCAAAGACCTCTCGGTGCTCTGAGCCTCAGCATCCCCGTCTGTAAAAAGGGGCGGCTGTCCCTGCTTGCAGGGTTGGTGTGGGGATTAAAAGAGATAACGTCTAGAGACTGTTGGGAGGTACTGAATAGAAGTTATTATTGTTCTAAGTCCCAAATGAAATGAGATGACTGATCCATACTTCACTGCAAACAAAAGATTTACAGTGTGATCGTGGGAAATACACGCCAGTCCTGTTTCTCGCCTTCTCAAAATCCTACCACTCCTCATTACCTTCAAACCAAGTCCTAAGATCTGAGGGGACAGACACCCAGAGCCAACCTGCAGCCAGGCCCACTCCCCTTGGGGAAATGCTGACCCAGACAACAGCCAGGCAGTCCCCTCCTCCTGGGCCAGACCCCGGCCGCAGCCGGCAGAGCCAAGATCCTTGTTCACCCTCCTCCCCGCTGGGAGACAGCCAACTGGGGCACACAGAAGGCACTGCCCAGGGAGAGACAGAGGCCCAGGGAGGTAAAGGGACACCCCAAGAACCTGGCCTTGGTCTCAGGCAGGCCTGGCCTGCTCAGCCAGAGAAGGGGTTCCTACTGGCTCTTGGGCCCCGAGACCTAACCCTCCAGCTTCTGAAACCTGGTGCCCAAGGGCTGATGCAGGAAGCGGACTCAGCTTTCTGCTCCCTGGGACCCGGGAGAGAAGGGGAGCTCCGACCTCAGCCACAGGTCACAGGCCACGGACCAAACGGCCTGGTTAAAACCCCTACCTCAAAGTAAAGAGATACCCCCTTCATGAATGTGACCGCCTGGCATCGTTATCATCGTTACTGTTATTAACACGATTATCCCTCTGTCCTCAGAGCCACGGAAGCCACTGTTCACAAAGGAGTTGTGGTACATGATGTCTAAAGCAGGGATGTGTGTGTGTATGTGTGTGTGTTTCTGAGCACATCTGTAGGTGGAAATTGATGTGAGATACAACCATGAAATCCTACATAATAAAAGTGTAATATGCAAATTGTCCCCTCGACTGGGAGGTAGTCCAGGAATTTGACCAGGCGGTGGGAGGAGGGTGGGGGGTGGGGGAGGGAGGTCCAGGCCGGCAGCCAGTAGCTGCTGGGAGCCCCTACCAGTGTACGAATTTCATGCACTGGACCTCTCCTATGCTAATAACAGTGCTGGTGACAATCCATTCAGGGAAGGCTCGCCGGTAACAGGCACAGTCTACAACCATGTGTGAGCACAGCCCCTGGGGTCGGCACGTGCTCCTCCCTTTCCAGAGATGGGAAACAGGCCCAGGGGGGTGAGGTGGTGACCTAGGGCTCCAGCTTGTCGATGGCAGGGCCAGGACCCCACCAAGCTCATGGCTTGCTTTGGCTTTCCTGCCCGCCTCCTGGGGCTTGGATAATACCCTGTTTCCCTGAAAATAAGACAGTGTCTTATATAAATTTTTGCTCCCAAAGTTGCACTAGGTCTTATTTTCAGGGGATGTCTTATTTTTCCATGCACTAGGTCTTATTTTCGGAGGATGTCTTATTTTTGGGGAAACACAGTAGAAGTGGAGGGACCGGGCAGTGCAGCCTTGTCCCTGGAGTTGCCATGACCACGCCCCAGGAGAGTGGGCGGGGTGTCTCCCATGAGCATTGATCCCAAGGGAGCTGAGGGGCTAAGCCACACAGGCTGGGGGCTGGCAATGCCAAAGGCGGTGCTGATGGAAAAGAGAAGCAGGCAGGGAATCCAGCTTTTCTGGCAGCCCCCGGTGAGGGCCGACGGTGGTGAGGGAGGGGACCGATCCTGAAGCTGTAAAAGCCCTGGATAGGGCCCTTCCTGGCCCTGGGCCTCCACAATGACATGTGTAGGCTCCCCTGGGCCCAGCTGGGCACGTTGTGAGTCTGCAGACCCAGGACGCAGACTTGAGGACCCCACATCTGGGGCCTCAGCCATGAAGCCCCCGTTGCCCAGCACCAGGGATGGTTCTCTATCCCCAAGGCTCTGTGTGCACGAAACTGTTACGAAATCAGCAGCTCCGTCTCTCGTTGCTGTGTGTCCTTGGGTAAGTGCCCTCCCCTCTCTGGGCCTCTGCTTCTTATCGATCTATCTGATTAGATTCTGTGAATCACAGCCCCCCTTTGCTCCCAGAAGGATGAGGCTGGCCCCACCGTCCATCACTTACCCCGTGAGCCGGATACGTGAGCCAGCCCCAGTCCCCGTGGATGGTTGATGTGTCCAGCAAGTTCACTGCAAAACAGGAGACGGGAGGAATCAGACCCCTGGGGCCGCCTTCCCTGCGCCACAAGAGCCACGGGACCCAGCCACGCGCCAGGCCCTGCGCCTACCAATGTCTGTGTGCGTTCACACGGGGCCTTGCTGGTCAGTCTCGCGCCAGCTGCATAGCCCTGTGTCCCTTCTGGCCTGCCCAGTCCACCAAGGCACAGTTCGAGTTCTCTCTCTTCCCCGAAGCCTTCCTCTGCCACTTTGGCCAGAACACCATCTCCTGAGCTCCCAGAATACCCGCTCCCCCGAGTGCCAGCTGCCCCGCGTGGTGGGCCGGTGGGAGGGCTGCGACGGGTTCAGGAGGCTGGAGGCCTGGGTCACGACCCCGGCTCCAGCACTTAGAAGCTGTGTCCTGAGCAAGTCCCCTCCCCTCCCTGAGCCTCAGCTTCCTCCTCTGTAAAATGGGGCGACAGTGGTTCCTGTCACATAGGGGTTTGTGACCCTAACCTAATCATGGGACGTAATGGCATTCAAAGTTATACCAAAGTTCACGCTGCGAAGCCGTACCTCCCCAGAGGACCGGCCCCGCTTTATAATCACCAGGAGGTGCCCCGCACCCAGTAGGTCCTCTGCACACCGGATGCAAAGAGACTTAGGGCAGTAGAGCCGCCTCTCGGTGAGCACCTACTATGTGCTGAGCTCTGCACGGAGAGCTTGAGATGCCTCATCTGTGACCCACTCAGCCACCCGGAGAGGTGGCCCTTCTTATCTCCATTTTATAGATGAAAACACCGAGCCTCAGGGAAGTTCAGGAACGCGCCCAGAGCACCGCAGGTGTAGCCAGCAGAGCACCTGCTGTGGCAGCCACAGGCAATGCCCCCTGCCCTGGCAGCCTGGCTCCAAGTGGTGGGGAAGGAGCTCTGGCCAGAAAGCAAGTCTACTTTAAGCCAGACCCTCCCAGCAGGGAAACGAGCCCACGATCAGAGTCACACCCCCCTCTGGGCTCGTATCTCAGTACATCCACTTGTAGCAGGAGGTCCTCTGAACCTCAGTTTCCTCATCTGTAGAATGGGGATAATCATATCAACGGGTGGGCGAGGGCCACCTGGAAAGCCTGGAGTCAATGCCAGCTCCCTGTCCCTGAGTCCTGCCTCTCTCTGTGTGCCTCTCCCTACTCAGCGATAAAGACATCACGGCTTGAATCCCAGATCTGTCTCTTAACTGCTGTGTGTCCTTGGCTAAGTCCCCTCACCTCTCTGGGCCCCTGCGTCCTTCACTGTATCTGGTGATGGGTGTCTGAGAGAGTTCTTGGCTCCCCGGGGCTTTCCATTCCACTCTCTGTTCGTGTACCCCCTCTCCCAGCCAGCAGCCATGGGCTTCCAACTAACCCGATGGGCAGGCTTGAACGGGTCCCGGAGGGTTAAAGCAGACCCTCCCGCAACTCTGCCGGCTGGAAGGCTGGAAGGCGGAAGCCGGAGCTCTGGATAGCTCCATGCCTGCCCCTCAGAGATGGAGACAAGTGTCCTCCGGACATGTTGGAGTGAGGATGCTCTTATTTGCTGGTTTTCTTTCTCCTTTCACCCTCCCCACCCAATCGGGGAGTGGAGAGGAGCAGGCTGGCTGGATCGAGGGCTCCCAGAACCAGGGAGGGGTCCCCAGAGGCCAGGTGGGATCAGGGGATGGATCGCCCCTCCCCGGCCCCAGCCCCACGCACAGGGGCGCAGGCAGAGCAGCTTCCCGCCTCCCTCTCTTCCTCCCTCCCTCTCAGGCGATGGAAGGAAAACTGGGTCAGGCAGCTCTCTCCTGCTGCCTGGAGGGAGGGAGAGGGGCCGCACTGCAGTTCCCCCAGACCGGCAGGGCCTGGTTTGGGGAGAGGGGAGGGGAGAGACCTGTGGACGCCCCCCCCTCCCCCACCCCCTTCTCCACGCAGCTCCGCCTGCCCCTGCGCAGCGGGTACCTGACCGAATGTCCCCTTCCTGGACTCTGCACCCTGGATACCCTGCCTCTCAGGCAGCTGCCTGCAGACCCTACTTTCCAGCCTCCCTTCCCCTGGGGAGCCTCCCCTTCCCCCCCGCTTTGCAGCAGATTCTGGACCAGCGAGCCAGGGGGGCTCAGATAATCCAAAGATAAGTCAAAAGTCGATTCTATCGGATTTAGGAATGGCTATAGGATTCCAGGGCTGCTTGTTCTCATTCCTTTCAGATCCTTCTTGGCCCCACCCCTCTCCTCTTCTCCCTCCGTCCCCCTCTGTCCTACCTCATGCCCCCTCTGGTGGGGAGTCCGGTGGGGGGGGGGGGACATTGAGTGTCTTTCACGGGCAGCTCTGGCCCACGGCGGTTTCCATCGGGGCTGGAGAGAATCCTGGCATCAGGCCCGCCTCGCCTGGCCTGAGTCCCCATGGCCCAGACCCCCTTCTGATCACCAGGGCTGCCTCTTGCACTGCCCAACCATGTGACATCTGTGATGTCCATTCCCCTCTTGGGGCCCATCTCCCTGCTTGCAAATGTAAGGGTTGGGCTAGATGGTCTCAGGGCCTTTGATGGAGCAAGTCACCGAACTCCTCCGTGCCTCCGTTGCCTCCTCTGTCAGAGGTCCACAGACATCCCTCCTGCGCCTGCCCGCCCGGTGGTTCTGGGGGATCAGACGGGTCCCCCTCCTGTGCTAAGAAGAACAGGCAATCCCGAAACCTCTCCCGTTCGACTGTGGAAGCGTTCTGCGATTCCTTTTTTCTCCGGCACCGTCACCTTCCCCCATTCCATCTCGCTGAGACTAATACTTAAATTGATTTACATTCCCCGAGGACACAGCGCATGACGGGGAGGCTGGAGGATTCGGGGTGGCCAGCGGATGTCAGCCAGGACGCGAATGCCTCCGAGATCACCCAGAGCGGTGGGTGATCCCCACCAGGGTAAAAAGGCCCTCGAGCCCTGCGGGGCAGGGGGCGGGGGCCGGGGGGAGGGGGGAGAGGGGGTTGCAGGGCCTCCCCCAGCCAGAGGAGGGACCGGGTACAGGGGCACTTGACCAACCTGGGGCGCTGCCATCTTTGGGACCCCAGCAGGGAACAGAGCCCCCTCCTCAAGTTCCAACTGTCTCCCTGGTGCCCCGGCTCTGCCCCCGCTGAGCCGGGAGGGACTCCTGGCGGTCCCACGCGGAACACCCCTAGGTCTCCATCCATGGCTTCTGACCGGCAAGGGGCACCCAGGCCCGGCGGTGGGCGCCTGCTGCTTGACCAGACAGGAGTGGACAGCGCATCCCTCCGCCCCGCCGAGCGCCCGCCTGCCTCTCTATAGATCCTGCCTCGGCCCCAACTGCTGTCTCTCCACGGACACAGACCCGTCCCCTCTCTCAGGCCAGCGGTCTGTCCTCCCCAGAGTCCCCTCCCCGGGGGTCTCTGGTGTTTGCTGCTGCCATTCCAGAGGGTGCTGGCTCTGCCCCAGGAGAGAGTGAATTAAGGAAATGAGGTGCACCACTCAATGCCCAGAGCCCGGAGGTCGGTCCCCTCAGAATCCTACTGGGTAAAGCGAGCGCCCCCTTCCCTGTGCTCAGCCCTGGGGACACTGCTTCTCAGGCCATAGCTCGGAGTCACCGCCCGCCCTCCTGCCTCCTGGGGCCTCAGGAACCTGTGCCCACCCAGCCAGGCCGTCCCTCCTGCCATTTCACTGTAGCTCCCCTGCTGTGGTCCCTGCTCGCATGACCTGTTCCGTTGCAAACTGTGAGTTTACCGATGTCTTCTGTGCACACGCATCTCCATGGCACGGATGCCAGTTTGAAGGCCTCCTTAGATGTGGTGCCTGCCCACAAACGTGCATATTTTCGTGTATGCGTCTGCACGTACATGTGTGTGCACACATGTACTGCTTGCATTTCTGTGCATGACAGTGGGCAGAGGTGGGCTGTCATGCACGGGGGTCTCTACGGGCCTGGGTCTATGCGTGTGAATCCTGCTGTGTCCATGTGTGCGTGTGTGTGTGCATGTGTGCTTGAGGGTACGGCTGCATCTCTGTGAGCTGTTCGTGTGTGTGTGTGCGTGTGTGTGTGTCTGAGTGTGGATGAGAATCACTGACTGGTGCTCCCCTGAGTCTGAAGTTCATGGTCCTGGGTGAGACCCAGGGCGTCAGTCCTGGGACCCTGCACAGAGCACTAGGTGGCTTCCTCTGGGCAGCAGGGGAGGTCTGGGGGGCGGGGGTGAGGGGGTGCGGACTGGGCTGGGAGCAGAACTCAGGGCCGCACCCCGTGTGTGCCAGGTGTGAGGCCCTGCCTTGGGGACCCTGATGGATGCCCCCTCCCGGCATTCCTTGTCCCCTCCCATCACCGGCAGGCCACCTGCAGAACCCTTTTGGTCCTGACGGTTGAGTTCATAACCCCTGCTCCAGCCTCTCTCCCGTGTCCCCTGAGTGACCCGGCTGCCCAGGCTTGTCCCTGGACAAGACCCTGATCTCCGGCCTCGCTTGCCTCAGTTCCCCCGCCAACCCCTCCGCTCGCCCCTCACTGGCGCTTCCTCCCACGCCCCCCCTTCCTGCCCACCAAGGCTGCCTCCCCTCATGCCAGTCCTCCTGGCGGCACCCCTTCTCCCCCAGCCTCCAGCCCTCCACTTCCAAGCCTCTCCGTCCCTGCCCCTCAGTCCTGGCTTCCCCCAAACCTGCCCTGTTCTCTCTGGTCTTCAGTTCCTGTCCTCACCCCCCTTCAGTGCCATCCCTGCCCCTTTTCCTCCAGCCTCTGAGCCTCATCCTGCATCTCTGTGCCCCTCTGTCCCCACCGGCTCCTGCCCTCTCTGTCCCCTCTCTCCTCTATAGCTCTCCTCTCCCCTCCTGTCCCCCAGCCTGTCCCTGTCCCCAGTGTCTGGTCCTCAGTTATCTGTCCCCCGCTCCGAATCCCACAGCCCCGTGCTCCCCAGCCTCAGCCCCAAGCCTGCGGGTCCCGTCCCCCGCTCCATCCCACTCTCCCTTGACCCTGGGGTCTCCCCCGCAGGGATTCCCTGTCCCCGCGAGCCCAGGGGCCCGGCCCCCGAGCCCAGGGTCCCCGTCCCCAGCCCAGGCTCCCAGCCCCGGGGGCGCTCAGGGCGGAGGAAAAGGAAGTTGAGCCCCGATCCGCGGGCGCCGCGCCCCCGTCCCCGGCCGCCCCCGCCGCCGCCGCCGCCGCTCACCTTCGCCGCGCGCCGCGGACACGCAGGTGGCAGCCGCCGCCGCGGCCGTGACGACCCAGAGCGCGGGGGGCAGGCGCCCCCGGGCGGAGGCCATGGCCGGGAGGCGGGGGCCCGCGCACCCTCGCTCGGCTCGGCCGCGGCGGCGCGCTCCCCGGTCTCCCTCCGCACGCCGGCCCCGGGCGCACACCCCGCGCACACGCGCCCCGGCGCACGGGCACCCGCGCCCAGCCGCCGCCGCCGCCCCGGACTGGGGGGGGGGGGGGGGCGTCACGGCGCCCAGCCAATCAGCGCCGCGGCGCGGGGGCGGGCCGGCCGGCGGTGGACAGCGGCCCACTCCCCCCTGCACGTGAGCTCGCCCGCGCCCGCCCGCCTGCACCCCGGGGGCAGCGCGCCCCCGCGCCCCCCCGCGCCCGTGTCCGCACGTGGACTCAGGGCCGCCCACCCGGTGCCATGGTCAGGGCGCCCCCGGGACACCGGGACACACAGACACCCTTGAGAGAAGTCCCCGGTTCACGCGGGGCGACGCATCCCCTTGCACACTCATCACTCACTCTTGCACACTCAGGCTCGCTCGCCTATCCAGGGACCTCCACAGGGACCCACTCGGATGCACATTCACGACGAGAGGCTGAGACCCGCTTAGAGGCAACCTCAGAGAGCACCTTTAGGTGAACACTCTCAGACTGGGCATGGCGGGGGCCACCCTGGGTTAAGGGTGCAGGGGTCTGGGGCACCAGCTCTGGACCAGACAGAGAAGGGATTGCATCCTGACTGTGCAGCCTTGGGCAGGTGTCTTAACCTCTCTGAGCCTCAGCCTCCACGCCTGTAAAACAAGGACAATGCTATCGGAGTCCCGGGGCTGCTGTGAGATTTACATGCGAGGACGCAGGTACAGTGCACCGCCCACGCCAGGCGCACAGCCAGGAGGCTGGCAGAGGCAGCTCTCTCAGATGGATGGTGCGGACGAACACGCACGCCCTGCTTTTCCTCCCTCGCCTTTCCCAGGGGTGGCCTCTCTCCTTGGGGATCCCTCCAGGTGCCAACCTCCCCCCCTGCCCCCCAATCCCATGAGCATCTGGTGGGCCAAGTTGTCTGGAAGCGGATAAGAGGTCTGCAGCTCCCAGGGGCTGGCCCTCAAGTGGGGGTGCCCTTGGGGACATGTTCTGACGCCGCCACTAACGTCCAATGGGCACAGACTGTCACCTCCGACCGCACTCCCAGCTCCTGCGCTCGTGAAGGGGGAAGAGGATGGTGGAGGCATCGCTGAGGAAGCTGGAGTGCAAAAGGCCACCCTTTGCCTTAGATCGCCCCGCTGGTCACCTGCTGGAGCGGTAGGTGCTCACACCCAGATCCCCGGACTCCAACGCCCACTCTCTCCCTGCGTCTTTGTTACAGAGGGAGAGACAGCTCCAAGGAGGGGCCCTTTCCCCGCCGCTCAGACCAACGGTCTCAGCGAGGTAGGAAGCCCCCGTTCCCGGGGCCTTCAAGCCGGCCCTGGGCGGAGGCTGTCAGGGTGCTGTGAAGGGGTGGGGGGCAAAGGGAGCAGGCTGGACCAGACCCAGAGAGGTACACACATGCCCGCAGGAGACAGGCTGGCCCCTGAGGGGACCTGCGAGGGGCGTGTTCCCAGCTCCTGCCATGGGGACGGGAGCCCAGCTCTCTGCATTTGCAGGAGAAGTTTTACATCTAATTCTTGATGTGGTGTCTCTTACTATTTACAGTTGGCAGCTAATGCAAACATTGTGAGGACACTGCAGTGTGGGCAAACCCGTGGGGGGCGTGGCCAGGCTTCCCCGGTTTCCCCATCCGCGCTGGACTCTCCATCCCTCCTGTCACCGAATCCCCGAGATGCAGGGCTTTCACCCCATTTTAAAGGCACAGAGACTAAGACTCCGGAGGACTGACTGACTGATTGATGGATGGCGTGGGCAGCGGGAGTGGGATCCGGGCTGGCTGTATCTCACGTGTCTCCTCTCCCCGACTGGATTCCCAGCCTCCCGAGGGTGAGGTCCATGGCAGGGTCCCGGCTGGGTCACGCGTGGTCCTCCTGGTGCCCAGAGGCGTCCTGGGAGCCTTTGCTAACTGGCAGGGCGATGCCTGCGCAGACTCCCGAGAGGCCCGCAGTTTGGTGTCTGGATGGCCGCACGGTGTGCGAGCCAGACCTGCTGGGTGGCCTTGACTGCCACTCTCCGGGGGCGAGTCTGCACGGCACTCACCTCTCCCACCAGCACCCTGACCCCATGGGGCCTCGCTGTAGGGACAGGCAAGGCGGGGTGGGCCGGGCAGGGCAGCCTCTGAGCCGGCCCTGCCCTCTCCTCCCAGCCCCCCCCACCCCCCCACCCCCCCCACCCCCCCCCCCCCCCCCCCCCCCCCCCCCCCCGCCCCAACCGTCCTCTTTCGCTTCTGGGGAGCTGTAGGGAACATCAGCTGATTCCCAATTACAGATGGACCCTCCCAGGAGTGTTTCTTCCCTTCCCAGCCAATCAGATAGACCCTTCCCTCGAAGTGCCTCCAGGCTCACTCGCCGGCCCCTGGGCGGGGGGGGGGGGGGGGGGGGGGGGGGGGGAGGGGAGGCAGCCTCTGTTTCCCCAACTATGAAAGTGGGAGTATGCCCCCAACTCACAGATGCCCCCAACTGGGTGGCTCAGGTGAGCTCACAGGTGCACACATGCTTGGGGACCTGGGCAGAGATGGGGGCTCAAAGGCACTTCTGTAGTTCCCGGGGGGGTGGGGAGGGGGGGGCAGTTCTATACCGCAGGGATGAGCTGTGCAGGGCACCAGTTTGGTAGAAGAAATGGTGCTGACAGGAAGGATGGGTGTGTGTGTGTGAGTGTGAGTGAGTGTGCGGGTGGGAGCAGTGGTAGTGGTGAAGTCCCCTCATCCTCCAGCCACCCTCACCCTGCCCTGGCAGCCTCATTGCCCCCTCAGCAGCCCAGACTGCTACAGAGAAACCCTGGCTCCCTCCCCCCCCACCCCCCCCCCCCGCCCCTCTCACTCTCTGCTTGGTTCACTCTGAGAGGGAATTGGAGGAGGCAGGCAGCCCTCACGTTTGTACAGGAACCTCTCCTTCCCTGGCTTGGGGACAGAGCCATTGGCGATCTTAGCCAGAACCGGGTTCTCACCGTGAGGCCCACGTGGCTCCCTCGATGGGGGACCGTTCTCCCAACTGTAACGGGCCAACTCCCCTGTCTTCTGATTTCTAAGGGGCATGGAGGGGACAGGTGCTGGCACTCCATTCGGGGCGGGGCGGGGAGGTCTGGGGTTCCCAGGTAATAAGATGGGACCCTTCCCTCGAAGAGCTCCCGGGGTGGAGGGGAGGCAGCCCCAGAGTCCAGGGAGGAGGCAGCTTACGAGCATGTGCACGGGAGAGACTCACTCAGGCCGCAGGGGCTGAGTTAAAGCCGCACGGCTCCCCAGAGCCCCGGGGGAGCAGGAGGGAAGGGGGGGGTGTCTCGGGCAGCTCTGGCCGATGCAAAGACAACGTGGCCACATGGGAAGCTAAATTTTCTTTCCCCAGTAGCCACAGTAAAAAAGTAAAAGAAATAGGTAAAATTAAGTGGAATAATATAGTTGTTGAGTGCATGCTGCCTGGTATGGAAGACTAATTTACGAGTCAGTTCAGTTACTCAGCAGCTCCGCATCCAGCCCCCCAGGCGTGGGGACGAGATGGGGCGGCGGGGGCGGTCCAGGCCGCACAGAGCTCCGGTCCAGCGGGAGGCAGGTCACTCAGTGGGCGATGCCAAAGCCCCTTCCACGCGAGGGGATGCTTCAGACACCGTAAGCACCACAACGTAAAATAGAATTTACAATTTAAATCACTTTAAAAAAAATTATATATATATATATATTATTGATTTTTTACAGAGAGGAAGAGAGGGATAGAGAGTTAGAAACATCGATGAGAGAGAATCATCGATCAGCTGCCTCCTGCACACTCCCTACTGGGGATGTGCTACCGCAACCAAGGTACATGCCTTTGACCGGAATGGAACCTGGGACCCCTCAGTCCGCAGGCTGACGCTCTATCCCCTGAGCCAAACCGGTTTCGGCTAAATCACTTTCTGATACAAAGTCCTCTTGAAGCAGGAGGCTTGGAGTGAACAAAGGACCATCGGATCTCGCTGTGGGCGAGGACCCAGCGATGCGTCCAAACCTCTGGCGGCCACAGGACGAGGCGGACGTGCCTCAGAAGTGGGTGGGCCCACTCACCCCCGTCACCCAAAGGCCCCGGGCTTCCCTGCTGTCACCTGTCCCCGCGTGGCCCGCACCCCGAAGCCGCCAGCTGCTGCTCTCCACTGCGGGCTCCTGCCTGGCAGCGCCCCCTGCCTCCCAAGGGTCTGCTTCCAGGCTCTTTCCGGCTAAAAAAAGAAGGTGCATGCTTATCCGCGCTGCAGGTCAAGCAGGAGGCCCTGGCTTCTACCTGAGGGGCCTCCCGGGAGTGGAGGATGTGAGCGTAGGCCAGTGGTCGGCAAACTCATTCGTCCACAGAGCCAAAGAGCAGCAGGACAAGACGATTGGAATTTCTTCTGAGAGCCACATTTTTTAGACTTAAACTTCTTCGAATGCCACTTCTTCAACATAGACTCGCCCAGGCCGTGGGATATTGTGGAAGAGCCACACTCAAGGGGCCAAAGAGCCGAGTGTGGCTCTCGAGCCGCAGTTTGCTGACCACGGGCGTAGGCTCCGGGCCTGTGGCTGCTCCGAGGTCCCCTCTGCGTGCTCCCGACCGCTCTCGGGATATCTGTCCTCGGGCTGAGGAGGGAGTGAAGTGCTGTTATAAATACGTAAGAGGCTTATTAATGGCTGGGCATGCCCAGACTAATTGCTTCCTCCTGTTTACATATAATCAATCACTTCCACGGGCGGGAACCACGGGCGGGGAGCGGGGAGGGGGGGGGGAGGGAAAACACCACACAACCGCACGCCACGGCCTCTGAGGCCTGGCTGCCCCACCGTCGTTCATGCTCCAGTCTTCTCGGTCCTGAAAAACCAAAGCATCCCTCTCCCCCTCTCGCCCCTCGCCTGCTGCCGTCTCCCTCTCTCTCTCTCTCTCCACCTTTCCTGCAAGCTTCTTGAAAGAGCCGGCTGTCCTATTGGACTTCTTTCTCTCTCAGTCGCTCCTCAGCCATTATCACCTCCGCTGTCCCTTAACCATCAGCCACCCAGACCCCCCTCCAGGCTTCTCTGTCCCACTCCTGGTCCTCACTGGACACCCCACCCACCTACCCACCCACCCAGCTGTGCAAGTCCAGGGACCTGAACTTGGTCTCGGTGCCTCCTTCTCCATCAGCTGTGTATGTGGGACATTCCACACCCTTTGCATCCACTCCTCGCCGCTGCCACCAGCCTGTGAGCCCCCATCACCTCCCTCTGGGGCAGCTGCCCGGACACATTGCCGTGCACACCCGCGGGGCCCCTCGCTCATCGCCACCCTGCAGCCAGAAAGCCCCGTCACGGCCAGGGTCACGGTCAGCTCCGGCCCGTGCCCGCCCCTTCCCTGATTTCCAGAGCCTCCCGCTGTTCCCTCTGGGTGAAGATCCAAGGCCTTTTCCTGCTGCAAGTGTCTGCCCGGGAGGCCTGGCCCCCACACCTCTCCAGCCACCGCCTCCCCCGTCTGCACCCTGACCCACCCCTGAGTCACCCCTTCCTCTGCTCTTACAGGCACCCACTCCTCAGCATGCACACGTGGGCGGCCCTCCCTCCGCAGGACTTCTGCCTGGGTCCGGGCTCCCCCCGAGGAGGCCAGATTGGGGGCCAGATTGGGGTGTGCATGACTCCAGGCGAACCTGCTCACCTCTCTGGGCGCTGCTCAGCGTGGGGAAGGCGCTCAGCGTCCAGGAGAACACGGCAGAATGCCCACTGTTCTCACTAATCCCCATAACAGCCTTGGAAGGAAGTCTGATTGTCTGCACTTCGTAAGTGGGGGAATCAAGTGTGGGGGGGACATGATTTGTCCAAGATGCCACAGCTACTAACGTGACCTGCCATGGGACCCAGCGCAGACCTGTGGGAGCCGGGAGAGCGTGAGCGCTCAGCCGAGTGGGACGTCTGGGGCCCTGGGTCGGTCAGAGGTGAGGGGGAGAGCAGGTGCCACAGCGGGCCATTGACCTGTGGGTGAGGCGGAGGGTGTGCGGACCCTCTCTGAGCCGCTCAGGCTCCTGGCGGGGAGGAGCTCAGGGCCCCGAGGACAGGCCACCACTGGGCTGCCGCAGGGGTGGGGGAGGGAGGTCCTCCTGTCTGGCCCCTGGCTGTCGTTTTGAGTCAGAGTGGGGCTTGACCTCTTCGCTTGACCATGGGACAGAGCAGCACCTACCCTCTGGGGTGTTGGGGTGTCAGGATGACGGGGGGGGGGCGAGGGGGGCAGGGGGGAAGGTTGCAGCAGTTGTGGGGAAGTTTCCAGATTATATGAGAGACAGAAAGGACCTGGGGCTCCAGAGTTAGATGTGGTTCAGATCTCAGGCCTAACCCTTCCCATGTGCTGTGTGTCTCTGGGAAGTCCCTGTACCTCTCTGAGCCTCAGGGTCCGGTCTGTGAAATGAGAGCACCGCCACCTGTTCTGGACGGCTGTGATGATTAAAAGGGCACCTGGCACACAGTAGGCCCTCATGCATCCCAGCTCGCCCCCCTCAGCCCCAAGGCCTTCCTCAGAGCGCAGGTGGGATCAGGCTGTGGCTCGTTATCAGGAAGAGGAGCATTCATATCCCCGATATAAAAAAAAATAACCTGATCGTGACTGTGCCCCAGGGGGAGGGGATGAGCCCCTATCCGTGTGCTGACAGACGGAGCAGCTCCTGAGCGCCCGCTGACAAGGACTGGCTGGGGCGGGGGTGGTGGGGGGCAGAAGGGGATGGTGACGGGCGGGAGGGGGTGGGGGCTAATGGTGCCTCTCACCTCTCTGGAGCCGGAGCAGCTTTAGGAGGTGACTTGCTAATATCCAATATCGAATGTATTGAAATGCTAAGCAGCCCTCCAGATCTCCGTCTGATTTTCATTAAAACTGCGGAGGTGGCAGCGGGCGGGAGAAGGGAGGGGCAGTGGCTTCGGCACCATCGCCCCCTGGAAGGTCTGCCTGCAGGAGCCAGAGCCAGGGTCATGACCAGCGAGGCCACTCCTAACCCCACCTCTGCCACCCCCTTCCCAGCCGCCACCCCAGCCAGCCACCACCACCAGGAGGGGGCCTGGGCCTGCGGGCGGCCCTTGCTCATGGGGCCGCCTCAGTCCGGCCACCGCACTCCGCCACCACCAGCCCCGGGCGCCACCCCCGCAGACCCCCTCCGCCTGACGCCACCCCATTTGCTCCTCTGCCACAGGGACAGAGAAGGACCCCTGTCCTCCCTCCATCCCGTGCCACCCACCCACACGTCCTGAGCCAGCAGTGCCGGGGTGGGGGCTGTGCTGGGTGCAGAGGAGGGGGACACGTCAACCGCCCCCCCAGGAACCGCTCGGCTGATGGCGCAGACAGACCTCGAACAGGTCACTTCACGGCAGAGGTGAGAGCACCCAGCTACTGAGGGCCAGAAGGAGGGAGAGCCCAGCGGGTGGCCACGGTGTGCGTGGGGAGGTGGAGGCGGTGGGTAGTCACACTAGAGGGCAGGTGATCCCCCAAGGTCACCCCGCCCGGAAGCAGCCAGACGAGAGGTGAACCCAGCACATCCGGCTCTCCAGCTGTGTGTGCCCCCCTCTGCCGGGCGTCTTCTCGGGAGGGAGACAGAGGGGGACTCCGGAGACCCATCCGGGCCCCGGGTCACCTACAAGCCTCCCGGAGTCCCGTTCGCTGGATTTGGAACTGTCCCCGCTGCAGCCTTACTGCCCGGGAGGAGAGTGGGAAAGGGGCTGGGAGCCAGGCGGTTTGGATTCCGGCCAGGCTGCTCGGCCCGGCCCAAGGTCATTTGTTCGGGGAAGAAAGGCAGCTGCGCAGCCCGTGCAGGCGCCTCCCTGCTCCGAGCCGGGAGCCGGGAGCCGGGAGCCGGAGCTGAAGGACGGACAGAGCTCCCGGTGAAAGCAGATTACCCGGTGAGGGGCTGGCGGCCGACGGCACCGCGGTGACAGGTCCGTCAGGCCTGCCTCTGCCTCTCAGAGGGGATGCTTCCTGGGGCTGCGGTGACAGGCCCGGGCCGCGGAGGGCGTGCTGATGAGGTGGAGACAGCCTGGCCCCAGCCGGGAGCGACGGGCGGGGGCTCAGCCTCTCTGCCTCCCCCAGAAGCCAGTGGCGTCGTCCGTCCCTCACCAGCCCGTTCCAGCTGCGGCCGTCCACGGATCCCTCCCTCTGTGACTCCATCACCTCCCCCTCTCCCCACACAGCCCCCTGCGGGCCTCCTCGCCTCCAGGCCCACCTTCACTCCCACCTCCCCACAGTCAGGGAGATCTAAATATATATATTATTGATTTCAGAGGGGAAGGGAGAGAGAGAGAGAGAAACATCTATGATAAGAGAGAATCAATCATTCATTGATCAGCTGCCTCCTGCACGCCCCCTACTGGGGATCGAGCCCGCATGTGCTCTAGACCAGAATCGAACCCGGGACCCTTCAGTCCACAAGCTGACACTCTAGCCACTGAGCCAAACCAGCCAGGGCTTTCTAAAGCGCCATGCACCCCTGCTTGTCCCCTGAAGGACCCCCTGTCCCGGGAGAGAGCCCGGCTCCTTGGCCCGAGAAGCCAAGGCCGCCCTGGTCTGGCTTCTGCCTCTCACTGAGGCCGCACCTTCTGCTCGCCCCTCTCTGCTTGGGGCCTCTGCACACGCCTCTCCCTCCTGCTGGCACCCTCCCCTCACTCGCCCCTTCCTCCTGGGGTTGGAGGAGAAGCGGTGATGGGGGCTAACTCTGCTTCTCCCACAGGCCCCAGCTGGGATGGCACCTCCTCCGGGAAGCCTTCCCTCCACAGCCCTGCAGTTCGTGCTGGGCGCCCCCAGTGCCCGCACTTACCCATTACCACCATTACCACCCCACAGCTCCCTGCCATAGACCGAAGGCATGTGGGCTGTGCTAAGGGCTGTGCCATGTTGCCTCAGTCCCCCTGGCATTGGCCAGAGTGTGGTCAATGCCTGTTTGTCCATCTCACCCACCACACGGGAGGGGGGGGTGCCTCACGATGGCCCACTTTCTAAACGGGGCGGAGGGTGGCTGCTCCAGGCACCAGCAGGTACAGGCTGGTAGGAGCCTAGAATCCATGCATACTGACGACTCTGAGTCCAGTCCACACCCCCCTTGAGTCCACGGCCTTCTGGGGGCCGTTCTGGGTTCACCCCAGACCTCCGCCAGGGCCCCGAGTCCCCAGGCCCCTGACAGCTCCTCAGCTGCTCCTCCCAGGGGGACTGCATCCGCAGACTCTCCTCTCCTCTCCTCCCCTCTCCTCTCCTCCCCTCCCCTCCCCTCCCCCCTCCCCTCCCCCCCTCCCCTTCCCTCCCCTCCCCTCCCCTCCCCCCCTCCCCTTCCCTCCCCTCCCCTCCCCTCCCCTCCCCTCCCCTCTCCTCCCCTCTCCTCTCCTCTCCTCTCGTCCCCTTCCCTCCCCTCCCCTCCCCTTTCCTCTCCTCCACTCTCCTCCCCCCCTCTCCTCTCCTCCCCTCCCCCCTCCCCTCCCCCCCTCCCCTCTCCTTCTCTCCCCTCCCATTTCCTCCTCTCCCCTCTCCCCTCTCCTTTCCTCCTCTCCCTCCCCTTTCCTCCCCTCCCCTTTCCTCCCCTCCCCTCCCCTCCCCTCTCTTCTACTCTTCTCTCCTCTCTTCTCCTCCTCTCCCCTCTCCTCTCCTCTCTGCAGCTGCTGCAGCTCCTGACCTTTCTCATCCTGACCCCTGGCTCCTGGGTGCACCGCCTGCCTGTCCCTGGTCCCCATCTCCACACTCGGAGCCGCCTCTGGGCCCCACCCGCCTCCACTTGCCGGCTCCCTTGGTGGCTGGGGACCCCGGACACGCCTGCACCCTGCCCCGGTCCTGGGTCTGGGCTCTGGCTTCTGTTAGCCTGGCCCCTCATCGGAGTTCGAACGCCAACGTGGAGCTCAGCGCTCTGCCCACCCCTCCCCTCTCCCCCGTCGCCGAGGGGCCGGGGGGCTGGGATGATGAAGCCGTCTCCGGAGAAGGGAGCTAAAGATGTAAACGAGCCCGTGAAATCTCCGATGACAGCCGTGACCACGGCGGCTCCAGCCATTAAACACGGAGCTTTAACGGCCCCTGGAATACACCTGGGGCGCTTGTCAGCAGCGCCTGCTCGTCACACGTGCACACGCGGCCCGTGCACACGCCTGGAAACGCGTGCACGCACACCCAGCTCCGGGAGCAGCACGGGAGGGAGGGAGGGGACCCGGGAGACGGTTCCAGCAGCCCCCTGGGCCTAAGGATGGGGGTGCTGGGGTCCACCCTGGGCCTAAGGATGGGGGTGCTGGGGTCCACTCTGCACCCCTCAGGGCCTCCCCACCCTGCAGATTGCACGTTCTGAGTCCAGGGCACTGGCTCACCCCCTCATCCTCCCCAGACGGCTTTGATGAGGGCCAGGTCCTATTGGACATCCTCCCCTCCCCTTGCCCCCCAGCTCAGCCTCACCCATGCGGCTCGGGGCCTGGCTCACAGCGGGCTCCGGCGATTCCACTCACCGGGCACACTCAGCTGCCTCCGCCGCCGCCGCGGAGGACGGCTCCTCACCGAGAACCGCGTGTCTGAGGCCCACGTGGCCGGATTCAAAGCCCTGGCCGGGGAGCCTGGCTCCCAGTTCTGGCCTTGGCCCTGACCCCCGTGTGACCTTTGCCTCCCGCTCTTCGGTCTCCGTTCCCTTATCAGAGAAGCCCATCCTCCCTGAGCCACCGGAGCAGCCGTGATGGGTGTCTGACTCAGTGGGAAGGTCGGCCGGTCTGTGGTCCCTGCAGCCTGGCTGGAGTGGGGGCTGGGCAGCTCTGGGAGCCAGGGCCTGCTGCTGGGCACCGGCGGCTGAGAGACTCTGTTCAGGGTGCTTCCTTCGTGGGCAGGCGCTTTTGTGCCCACCGCACTAAGCACGGGGCACGTAGTAGGTACTCACTCACATAGGAGGAAGGTTGCTGAACTTAACCACCAACTCCTGTGGGAGTGAATTTCCAGGAAGCATTCAGGAATCCCCTCTTCTCTGGCAGGTCCCCACCAAGGGAGCTCCGTGTCCCGGCTCCTGCTTCCCTCTTCAGCCGTGGGCCTCTCACTGCTCCCCGAGAGCCGGGGCCAGCCGCCCTCCCGCGGGGAGCGCTGCCCATTCTGCCGCAGGCACGCTCCGCCGGGACCATCCTTCTAACGCGCCAGGCACCCGGCCAGCATGGCAAGTGCCACTGTTCCCTCCTGGGCTCCCTTTCCGAAGCCGGTGGCCCCGCTCACTGTTCCCCGGGGCCTCGGGGCTCGATCCTCACTCCAGTCTCAGCTGCGTCTGCCCTCTCCGGGGTCATCTGTCAGAGGCAACGGGACGCGGGGTGCCAAGGGCTTTCGTTTGAAAGAACCTGAGCAGGAAAACGCCTGGGCTTGCCCGGTGGCAGCTGCAGTGAGAGCAACCCCCACAGGCTTATCTGTGAGAGAAAAGGTGAGGGGGGAGCTCTGAGGGGGGCGGGCAGGCAGTGGTGGACAAGCAGGCCGGCCTGGCTCCAGTGCTGGGGACGCCAGGCAGGCAGAGGGACAGTGACGGCCCTGGGGCCTTATCCCTCAGGCCACCTCCCTCCCAGAAGGGACGGACCGAGGGAGGGCAGCGCGCTGCCAGGGAAATTTACCTGCAAGCAGAGGGCAAAGGGCCGCTCAGGACAAGTCCCAGGCCCTGGGTTCGGAGGATGGGGAGGAGCTGTGAGTGAGCTCCTCCACCTTCTCCGGCCCCATGTTCCCGTCTGTAAAATGGGGGGGATGATGCTCGTAGTGTCCCCACGGGGCTGATCTGGGGTGAGATAGATGGTGCAGCTCTGAGAGCCGCCTGCCATGGTGGAGACGGCCTGCACTGGCCGTTGCTGTTGTTACCATTACAGTAACGGTCATTGTTTATGGCTCACTTAGCCCTCAGCACCCCCTGTGGTAAGGACCCTCATCAGGCTCCCAGAGGCCTGGAGGGGCGAGGTCAGGGCTCTGGGCCACGCGGCTGGGGAGCTGCGGAGGGACAGCAGGCGGGACGGTCAGACCTCCCCCCGCCCCCGGTGGGAGGCCTGGGGCTCCCCCTGCCCAGGGCTCCTGCCTCTGTTTCCAAGTCCAGGGTTCCTCTGGGGAGAGGTGGCGCAGCAGGTGTCGGCTGGGAGCTGGCGCTGATCCAGGGAGCGTGCTCTGAGGGAGCCACTGGTGGCCGTGGGTGGCTGGCCGTGTGGGGGGAGGCGTGTGGAGGCCGGGCCCCCACCCCCGGGCCCTGGGATGGGGCCCCCATCCAGACCTCTGCCCACCATCTCATTTCCAACGGGGACTCGTTTATGAGCGGTGGCCAGCTGGCTAGGGAACTTCAAAGATAGTATTTGATGAGTTTTAGCAGCTTCAGCAAAACTCTAATTTGAATTTCAGGCGCTGCTGTGTGATTTCCTCGGTGACAGCTCCGAGGGATGCGGGCTCGCTGTCATCCAGGGCCCTCGCTGGCACTGCCTTCCCGGGAGCCGCCTCTGCTGGAGCTCAGGCAGGGGAGGCACACACAGTGACAGGGGAGGGGGGACAGGCGGGCCCAGAGCAGAGACAGACGCTGAGAGGGAAGGGGAGGAGGCGGGAGAGGCAGGAGAGGGGCCTGGGGAGAGAGAGGCACAGGACACAACGGGGACAGGGACCCTGGAAGACCCAGAGGGCGCACGGCTAGACAGAAAGAGGCAGAGAGAGTGACACGTCAAATGCAGGCAGAGGGACCGCCCACAGCAGAGGACAGAGGTGGAGAAAGGCACAGGAAGACAGACAGTGGGAGGCAGGGACAGACGGGTGGGAGGTGTGAGAATGAAGAAGAGACCCAATGAGGGGGATGGGAGAGGGGTGAGACTCACAGTTATGAAGCACCCGCTCAGCACCAGGCCTGGGGAGTGGGGGTCCAGCAAGGACCAAGACAGGCAAGGTCCAAGGCTGGGGAGGGAGCCTGGGCTCAGGGCAGCGGGTGGGGCAGGAGGAGGGCGTTGTCTCCAGTCCCCAGCCCCCTCCCACTCAGGACGGCTGTCCCAGAGGTGAGGGGGGAAGTCCTGAGTCCCCTGATCTGAGTGCTGCTCTGACCCAGCCCCCCCGCTGCCCTGACCCCCAGCAATGGGCAGTTTGCAACAGGAACTTAATGCTCAACCCCAGGGCTGTGCGTGTGAAGGGGCTTATTCTCATGTAGCTCTCCACCATGCACACACACACACACATACACACACATGCATACATACATGTGCCCACACACACAATGGCTGGGAAGGAGAGAGGACAGGGAGGGATAGAATGAAAGAGGGATCTGGGAGCAAGGAAAAGAGTCACTTCCTCTCTCTGAGCCTCAGTTTCCTCCTGCGTAAAACACTGGGAGCAAAACATGGCACATCTCACCCGGCTCTTGGGAGGTAGCCCAGCACTGGCTCAGTCGAATCTGAGCTGAAGGGACATTCCCCCTCCCCCCGCCCCCCCAATAAAATGGACCTGGGTTCTGAGATCTGTCCCCCCCTTACTCCCCCTCACATCACCCTTCCTTGGGGGAGAGGAGGTAGGCCTTCTCCCCGCCTCTCCTCCAGGCGGAAGGGAGGGAAGCCTCGGGCTGTGTGTGCCTCCGGGCCATGCAGGATGCCACCGGCCAGGAGTGAGCTGCTATCACAGGCCCTGCAACTGCGGTCCGGACCGCACTCAGCCGGTGGGCAGGGCCTGGGGGAGCGGGTGACCCCAGCTCGGGCAGGAGCCTCTGAGTCCCGGATGCGGGGGAGTGGAGGCCGGGGCGAGACAGGATGGGGACGCAGCCTGGCACAGCGAGTGGCCTGGAGCACCTGAAGTTCGCGTCTGATGAGATGACGATTAGAAACGTGAACGACCTCGTTAGCGTTTGTACTGATTACAAGTGAAAAGGAAAACAACTTGGGATGTAATGGATTAAGTGCAACATGCGATTACGTTAATTTCGCCTGTTTCTCTTTGCCCTTATAATGTGTGGTAATAGAACATTTAAAATTATGCATGCGTCTCATATTAAATTTCTTCTTGTTATTTTTTTTAAAATCATTTATTGATTTTTATTTTTATTATTTATTTGTTTTTTTAGAGAGAGAGAGGAAGGGAGAGGGAGAGAAAGAGGAAAAACATCCATCGGCTGCCTCCTGTACGTCCCCCAGGGGAATCGAGCCTGAAACCTGGGCCGTGCCCTGATCGGGAACGGAGCCCACAGCCTTCCGGTGACCGGAATGACACCCAACCAGCCGAGCCACACCGGCCAGGACTCGTGTTAGAGGCCCAGAGGGGACCTGTTGCAGTCACAGTTGGAAAGCGGTGTCTGTCGGGAGATGTACACTCAGGTCTCAGGACAGATTGGGAAGGAGACGATGGGCAGGCAGCTCTTCTGAGAGTTCTGACAACTGCCGGGGGCAGGAGCGTGACGGCTCCCACCAGGGCTGCTGGAGGGCCTGACCTCGGCCCAAAGCCCCACAGCGAGGGGCCGGAGCCTCTGCCGGGCCATGGAGTGTGCTCATTGGGAGGGAAAGGCGAAGCTCACTGCGGGCAGCACCGAAGGCCGAGTCCTCACACGCTGATGAAGGGCAGACACAATTCTGGGAACACCACCTGCTTGTGCCCGAGGCCCTGGGCTGAGGGCTGTGTGGGAACAAAGCAGTGTCTGCGGCTTCAGCCGGCCCCTGAGCCACCCCTCAGCCGGCTGGGCGGCGGCGGGCCTGTGGGCAGCCTCTCTGGGCGCCAGCTTCCTCGTTTGTGGCCGTGCCTCCGAGTCAGGCTTTGGAGCAGACGAATTTGGCCACCGGCTCTGCCACTCATCCTGAGCCAGGTCACCTCTGGCCGCACTTCCTCACCGGAAGGGCGCAGGGAGGGTGGGCAGGGACAGATGCCAAGTGCTCAGCCAGGAGGCACGTGTGTGCTGTGCAAACATTTGCTGCTGGGACCTGGGAATCCACCCACAACCAGATAGGCCATCCCCCCCGCCCCAAATCCCCCCCCCCCTGCCCTGCAGTGGTGCTGATGGTGCTGGTGAGGGGCCAACGAGAAAGTCATTTAGATCCTGATGAGTGCAGTGAAGAAGTTAGAGAGCCAAAGGATGGACACCTCCCCGTGTGCCCATCCAGTGCCTTCCTGCCCAGCCCTCCTCCTCCCATGTGCCCACCCAGTGCTCTCCCGCCCAGCCACCCACCTCCCCGTCTCACTCCTGAGACTGGCATCGGACTCCACAGCTGAGATGAGGAGGGGAGGCGGCCCGTGTAAGGCCTGCAGGCGATCAGCTTGCCCTGAGGAGGTGGGCTTGGCTGGCTCCACAGGGTCTCAGGCTGGGAACCTTTTAGCCTTGTCACCTCCCCCTCCCCCTGGCAGCTGAGCCCAGGGCGGCTTGTGGAAAAGCTTCTGGTCAGATCAGAGGGGGCCACCGAGGTATCCGGGGGACCCTCTCCTCAGGCCTCCTGAGTGGTAGGTTGAGGAGCCCATAAGCCTGGGGTTTTGGTCTTGGTCTCCCAGCCAGCCAGGCCCCCCCTGGAGGATGCAGGCCTTGACTCTGCCTCTTCATTCTGAGGCTGCAGCCCCAACAGGCAGGGGTGGGACCCCTGCACAGACTCTCTCCTCCGAGTGCCATGTGCTCCCAGAGTCCAGGCTCCACAGCTGGCCTTCCTGGGGTCAGGCCCGGGAAGCTAACATGGCCTCCGAGCCCGCTCCGGCCAGGACCTTCCCAGAGGCAGGCCAGAGCTCTCACCCCGCCTCTCGGCAAACAGGAGGGAGGCAGGCTCCGAGGGCGGTGGCTTGCCCAGGGCCAGAGCGCCAGGCAGCCCACGGTTGACGTTAGACGTGGGGTCCTTCAGCTCTGATTCAGCCCCACCTCGTGCTCTCTCCGTGCGAAGTGGGCTCTGACTGCGGCCCTGCTGTGACTCCTCGTGTGACTGACTGAGAGATGGTGCCCCCTGGAACCTGGGTTTTTCATTTGCAAAATAATAATCCACGCTCCTCTCCTCAGACCACTGCTGCCGGAGTCGGGCAAGTCGGCGATGGAAAGTGCTCTGAATTACAGGACCACGGAGGCGGGCAGCACGGAGAGGGGGATAGCCCGCACCTGCTGGCGGAGAGCGGGCCGCAACCCCACGGCTCACGCTGAAGGCCTTCACCCTGGAAGGGGCAACAGCGAAGACACTGCCCTAACCTTCAGGGGAGTGTGGGGATCAACAGTGCCGCTGAAAGTGATGGGGAAACAGCAGATTGCTATTTGAGAGTGAGACATGGTGGGACTACCGTCACCTGTACACAGCATAAGAGAAGCCAACCTGGCCACACGCTGTCCTCCCTCTCCTCTCTCTGCCCCCCCAATAGACCAGGTCAGGATGGAAAACAGGTGGATAAAACCTAAAGCCACACCTCTAACAAGACTGAGCAGGGGTCGGAACTCTGATCTGAATGGCTCTGAACTGCTGCACTAATGGACCCTGTCTTCTGATCCGATATTTGCCCATAAAACGGTGGATGTTCTAGAGAACATTTTTCCTGTAGGAGCCCAGGGTCAGGGGGGAGAGGGGGAAGTCAGACAGCCAAGCTGCCTCCCAGAGCTGCCTGGGCCGGGGAACCACCTCGCCCTCAGCTGCCCCATGCGTCCTTCTCCACTGGAAGGAAGGGCCCGGCTGAGCCGGCAGGTGTTGACTGAGGATGTGAGACTGAGGGGCGGTCTAAGCCACGGACAATCCAGTCCCGGAGCAAGGCGCAGGGCACGCGTGGTGCTGCCGGACACGTTCCCAGCTGACGAAAGCAGAGTTTAGGCCGGGCTGCAGTCTCAGGCAGGATGGGTGGAAGGAGAGAGCAGGCTGGGAGACTCAGTAGGTTCTATGACAACACGTAGGTGTGACAGGCCAGGCTGCCCAGGGACTGGGAAGGATTAAAAAATGCTTGAACATAGCGTGGTGCTCAGCAGCAAGCTCTGGAGCCAGTGGCCTGGGCTCCCGCCCCAGCGGTGCTGCTCACTGTCATGTAGCTCAGGTGGTTTCCCGGGTGCTAGATGCTCACCTGCCGCAGGGGAGGGATAGTAACAGCACCCGCATCACGGTGCTGGTGAGACGAGAATTACACTTGCTCTTTGTCCGTGTTCAACATGTGCTTAAAAACAGAACTATTAATGATGAGAGCACTTCTTTTCTTTTTTAAAAACATATTTTATTGATTTCAGAGAGGAAGGGAGAAGGAGAGACGCACACACATCAATGACGAGAGAAAAATCATTGATTGGCTACCATCTGGGGATCGAGCCTGCAACCTAGGCATGTGCCCTGTCTGGGATTTGAACCATGACCTCATGGTTCATAGGTTGATGCTCAACCACTGAGCCATGCAGGCTGGACAAGAATATTTCTAAAAAATATTAATCCCACCCCCTCCACCACCACCACCTCATGAAAAAGAGAGAGAAGAGAAACCCAGCATGTATAGGCACTGCTGGTCTCCGGGCAGCGTGGGTGTTTTTGGTTCTTGTTTCTCACATGTGACCCTGGCCTGGCCACAGGTCAGCAGTGCCCCAGGAGCAGGGCCCACGCATGGGACTGGGCACTGGTAGGCGCTCAGGCCTCCAGAACTTCAGGTCTATGATGCCGATGTGCCAGGCTTCCCACATGGGGTGTGTGCATGGATGGAATAAGGCTCAGTTCTTGCCCTTGCAGGGGTCACCGTTTAGCGAGGGAGGGTCTGTGCTCCCAAACCCGCAGGGGCCCCCCTGCCTGCGGCTCACCCAGGCTCAGGCACCCCTTCCTCATTTCCCTTCAGTTCCAGGCTCTGGCCCTGGCCTTGGACAGGCTGGCGCCGGGCTGGATCCTACATGGGCACAGAGGTTTCTATCTTCAATGGAATGAGCTGTTCGGTCCTGTGCCGGCCCCATGGGCCCCTTCCCCACGTCCTGCCCGTTCTTATCAGACCCGCCTGATGGCTGCTCTATAAAACCGCCCCTGGAGGTGACAGCAGGTCCCTGGACCGACCTTGTCCTGTGTGTTTGATCAGCTGTTGTGGCTTGAGCTGGGGAACCAGAGCGGGAAGAGCCGGCAGGAGCGGTGTTTGGTCAGAGCAGCCAGGAGCCAGGCTAGCTACTCCTAGCCTTCCGCTAATCTCCCTGGGAGGACGGAGAGGAGGGAGTGTGGACAGACCGGCCCACGGGTAACTTGAGGGTAGCATGGCCGGTGGCTGGCGGGGGGGTGGGGGGGGGCAGGGGAGAGGGAGAAGTTGGGTTCTCCCTGAGTGGCCACAAGGGTAAGCACTGCCAGGTCCCGGCTGAGCAGCGGCATCTACTGAGCACCAAGCGCACTGTCTGGGCCAGGTATTTAGGGGGGGGGGGGCAGTGTCCTCGTGGACAGGGACCTGTGGCCTGGCTCACTGGGTGACAGGGCAGCAGACACAGGTGCACAGAAAGGAAGGAGCTTGCTGCCTGTACTGATGTCCTAGTGACGCCTCGGTCCTCCGTCATTCCCTAACCGAGGTGATGGCTCTGGGCCTCAGACAAATTACGTTGCACACCACTCGCGTTCTGAGTACACGCTCTCGGCGGGTACGAGAAACAGTGAATGGGGATGCTCCGGCCGCAAGGCCAGAGGCCATGCACACTCAGGGCTCCGTTTCCCGAGCCCCGGCTGGGTGTGTCCCTGCCTGACACTAGGCCGGTGCTCACTCACACAGGGCCCTTCATTGGTGGCGCCCCCGGGGCTGGGTCCCTGCGCCCATCAGTTCTGGCCTGGGACACAGCTGTTCGCTTGCCTGGGTCTTGAATACTCCTGCCTCCTCCTTCCCGCCCTCTCCCCTGCCCAGGCCACTGTCAAGTTCCTGGGACGTGGACAGGCACCCTGTACGGGCACCTACACTCCGGGAGACATTTCACAAACGCTGACTTTCCTCCTCACAGTCACTGTGAGGGCGGCTTGCCCACGGTCATCGCCTAGCAGAGGTGGGTGGAAGCTCGGAGTCCAGGCCTGAGGTGACGGATCACACAGGCCCCGCCGGCCCATTTCCCACCTCTGCTCAGTCCTCCTGTGCTTCATCTCTGCGGTCACCTTCACGCTGGAGCCAGCGGCTCCTGCAATTACCCCGCTCCTCGGACGCTCTCGGGATTACAGCTCTAAAATCCACAGCGCCAGCCTCTCCCCACACTGCTTAGGCGGAGGGCATTGTGGGCTCTGGGCAAGTGTACTGGGGCAGGCTACTCCAGGAGGCGCCCCTCCCCCCTCCCAGTGTTGGGTGGGCAATGCTGGCCTGAGCCAAGGCTGCAGTCTAGACACCCCCCACTCCCGCCCGGGCCTCACACACCTGATCTAACTGCAGAAACCACCACAGCACCTGTGTCTGCTAACAACGTGACATTTCCAGCTTCCCCCACAAAGGTTTCTGCTTACTTTATAGTTATCTGCTCAGCATCTTATGCCGTGGGGCAGCCGAGATTCTAGAGATGCGTGAGAAGTGGTGGGTGTTGTAAGGATCCCTAAGGATGCGCGGGGATTGGAAGAGGCACGTAAGCGTGAAGGAAGGAACACTCGGTGCTGGAGACCGCAGGGAACGGCTGGCCTGTGTGAGGGACGTGATTAATAACAACTACAATTTTCAACACTAAGTTCGTTAAGTCCAGGCTTTTAACCCACACCCCGATTCTGTGGGGTAGATATAACAATCCCCCATTTACAGATGGAGCCAGAGCTCCGGAGGGGCCTCACCAGCCACACGGTCAGCACGTGGCACAGCCGGGATGTGCCCAGGTCTGACCCTGCACCACATGGCTCCCTGCGAAAGAGTGTTTAGGAAATGAGACTCCACAGGCCAGGCGAGCACTCCCCCCTTCCCCCCACCCCCGGCATGGCCTGAAGGTGCAGCGCCCCTAGGAGGCCAGGCCCTTCCAGCCTGTGTGACAGCTGCCTTGAGCCACAGAAATCATCTACATCATCATTCATTTGAAGCTCACGCAGCATCACAGTTTTCAAGGTACATATTTTATTTATATAGACCAATGCAAGGTGAGCATGAACAATGGTTTGTAATCCTATTTATATATCATGTGCTGCTTAGTCGGCTTGATCATGGGCGGGCTGGCCTGGTAAGGTACGACAAACATTTCTGTGATTTGGAAGCCCACGGAATTAAACTGCCCACGGGATACACTCTCCTCACACGTTATCACCAAAGCACAGACAGTTTCTCTGCGGTATAGGCTGAGTCAATCGTGTAGCAAGTTCTGACTGTGCTTCGGAGCCTTTGGCCCAAGTCCTACCAGCCCCAAGGTTTTCCATGGCAACCAAAATAGTTATCAACTTGCCTTCACACTCCCTCAACCCCAAGTCCCCCTTTATCTTCTACTTCCCCAGGTCCCTGGATGCACTGGGCCACACCGGGCAGTGAGTTCTTTGGGGAGGACCAATTAAGGTTTGCCAGCATTTTCTCCATCTCTGTCCAACTGTCTGGCCCGTGTCATAGAAACACTGCTATCAGAACCACTCAGGGAAAGGTGAGCCGTTTCCTCCATCCTTGGTCACGCACTGCTCTCAGGCACACCCCTCTCACCTCATTGATATGCCGTCAGCCTGTGGTGCCCATTACCCGGGTGAGAGAGAAACTCCTCGGGCCCGCCTCATCTCCTCGATCTGGGAGTGTTCCTCACTAGCCAGGCGCAGAGAAAGGGCCTGATTCCCACTCATCCTCAGCCCCTCTCAGGCCCTCCCTAGGGGCGAGGCTGATGTGTTCCGTGGTCAGCGGGAGGAGAGTCTGCAGCAACCCCAGAGAGGGCCGCGATCTCCAGGGAACCCAGGACTCACACTGTAGACCATGGAAGACCATGGCCTCCAACTTTTCCAAACACAACACTTTGGAGACGGAAGAGATGGGCTTTGTAATATAAAGGAGGAGACACCTCCGTCTTTGCCCCAGCGCTGCCCCTCTGGCCTCAGACTCTGCTCAGACATCTCCCTACGGCCATCCTTGCTCCTGAGCCTCTACGTGCTTCTCATTACCTGGACGGTAAGTCCTGTCCCTAAGTGACTCCCATCACTCCCACCGAATTAGCCTTCCGCTCGCAGCCTGCCTGCCCCTCCTCACAAGCTGTCTCAGGAGTTTGGGAGCCACGGACTCCTCCAGACCACTGCATAAGCCCCGAGTTCAGCCAGAGGCCGCAGGCAGCACCATGGCAACGAGGCAGAGAGAAGACCACTGCCATAAAGCAAGTTGGTGAGGGGACGAGGCCACGGTAACAGTGTCCTCTGTGGCAAAAAATGGCCAACTAGAGCTAGAAAGTTTTTCTACAATAAAATCACACCCGGGCATCTCCAGAGAGGGTCAGTGTAAGGTCACTGCCAATGCCGCATGTTGCAAAGGTCCCCTGGGAGCAGAGACGAAACTTCCTCATCCCCGACCAGAATGAGCACAAGGCCGTGCCCGACGCCGGTGCCAGGCGAGTCTGACGCAGCAGTCAGCCCGGGTCTGTGTCAGCTCCCAGCTCGGCCTGCTGGGCTGGTGACAGGAGAAAGCACATGTCCTGTCACTGCCCGGGTCCATCAGGAATGAAGAAAGGGGTCTCAGTACCTGAAGGACCGGAAGCTGGGTTTAAAACACACACCTTGCTTATTCGGAAGACTGTTTAAAAGGAGAAGCACCTTTCTCCTGCAGGCCCTCAGCAATTCCTTCCCGTTTCCTGGTGGGAGATGTTTTGAGGACACGCAGGCCCCAGCCACAGCCTGGGGCTCTGAGGCGCTGTGTCCTCATCGCTGGGCTGGGCCGCAGGCGCTGTAAGCACAGGCCACTCCGCTCTCAGTGGGTTTATCTGGTGTCAGCGGGAGAGTCCGTGTCACTTCGCCACTTGCAGATCGAGAGCTCTCCTGGGCTGACAGCTCACAGGACTGAAAAGCTTACGGAGACAGACGGGCTTGGCAGCAGCAGTGAGGGCTGCACGTGGAGGCAAAGTCTCAAAGGTTTGAGCACCATCTTCTGGTCAGTGTTTGGCTTTTGAGGCGACTTGCCTTTGAAATGTCATTGACTTCAGAATGAAGAACCCTGAGCTGCCCAGCTCAAGCGATTTGCATATCACAATGAGGAGTATGTGGGTGCAGGGCCCAGACGGAGCTCACGGCCTGCACAGGCCCTGGCCATGCACATGCTGGTCAGTGTTAAGGGCCCACCCCTGCCTTTCCAGCAGTGCGCGGCGGCAATAAAAGCCCCTCCCATGACCAACACGGACCCTCATCCCTGCTTGCCCCTGGCGATGTGAAATGTGCTTGGAAAGGGGTGGGCTAGTCTTCCAGCTCCTCGAGCTTGAAGGCAGTGATCACATTGGGCACTGCCCTCCGCAGGGGGGCAAGCCCGAGGTGGCAGGGAGCCTGCCTGTGTGCAAACACTGCACTAGCAGGCCAACCTTCTGGCGTGGAGGAAAGGAAGATAAATGCTAGTCATTCTCTCCAAATGGCGGGGACCTACATCCATCTAATTGCATTTCATAATTGACTCCACCACCCATTAATTACCAGATTACATGTTAGGAACGGAAGATAAAATGCCTGGTGTGATTCAGACTCCAAAGGATCCCTGACCTGCAGAAGCGGCGGCAGCCTGGAGAGTCGGACAGCAGGCCGAACACCCAGCGCGGAGGACGGTGGCAGGAGGCAGAGCTGGGGCCGTCACGGGCACTGCTCCACCTGGCGCGGGTTGCTGGCTCTATTACATGCTCCGGAGGGAGGGCACGGCCTCCGGGCTGGGCAGAAGGCAGGCGTTGACAGGGAAGGGGATGAGGGCAGCGGGGAAGGCCGAGGCTCAGCCTTCAGTACAGAGCACCAGGAAGCTGCCAGAGGGGCAGGGACAGCCTTGCAGCCTCCACTGAACACGTCCAGAAACTCTTGCAAGGCTTCGCTGGTGGAAGGGCTGACGGCACTGCCCGATGGTAGTCCCCATGTAGATGAGGCCTTGCTGTGTTCACAGGCTGCTCCTGCCCATGACCAGCAGCTGGCGGATGAGAAATGTGAGAAAGTGCCAACTGTGCTCAAGACTGGGGGCCCCTGGATGGTCCATGGGTGCTTTTCTCTCACTCTTAAGTGGCCAGAAGGTACTGACAGCATTTGCAGCCTGGATGGAAACGAGGCAAATTCTGGGGAGCTAGGTATGGACGCTGCCCAGAGCCTCATGGTGGCCTACGACCCCACACCTGCCATTCTGCGCAGAGGGCTGCAGCTCCTAGCACCTCTGCTTACCTGGTCACCAGCTCCTGCCCACGGCTTTCCGACGCTATTTCAGAAGCTCTGCTCTGCTGCGGGGTGGACAGTGTGACAGGGGCCATGGCCAGCCTGTGGGAGGGCAGTGGGTCGGCAACGATATGCTCAGACGTTGGTGCTTCTATGAGGATGACGCCTCTGCCGTCTGTTTTCCAAGGGAGACCGTTTGGGTTGGTGCTGGGCTAAGATGCTCATCACGCAGGACAGCCAGGGACTGAGGGCAAAGGGCCTGCTGTGGAGCGTTCTCTCTGCTGCCCGTGCAGGACCCCTTCCCTGATGAGCAGCCACTCACTTGGCCTCACCACAGATCAGGGTCACGGTCCCGTCCAGCAGGTCCTCCACGGTCACTGCCACGAGCTCAGAGCTGGTCTGAGACGTCTGCGAGTCCGGCAATGTCACAAACACCTGGGACCCAGCCAGCTGGGTCTCCTCCAGAGTGATCACCTGCTCTGCTGAGGCGGCCGGCTCCGGGGTCTGGATCACCTGGAAGGAGACCACCATGAGGCTCTGGGCAGCGTCCATAGCTAGCTCCCCAGAATTTGCCTCGTTTCCATCCAGGCTGTAATGATGATATTTATGTTTTCACCTGAGGAGAGCAATTGCACGTGCCTAATGGGTAGAGGCAAATCTTACACACCACTGATGCAAAGGAGAGGCAGGCAAACAATTTAAATAACCGTGTGCTACATTGCTGTAATTTAGCTCAGTATGCCACCTCAGGCCCGGACTCTGATTACACACCGGTGAGCGCCGGCTCGGCTTCTCACACTGGGCCTTCCCGTCCCGAGGATTACACCGCAGAGTAAGAGCCGTGTGAAAGGAATGCCACCAAGGTGTCAGCGTCATGCTAGAACCACGGACACTGGAATGACATGCCGACAGGGGTGTTTCTGGGCCTGGTCAGGCTAAGAGCCTCCTGTGGCTCCAGGGCTGCAGAGCGAGTGGATGAAGAGTGACTTCTGTCAGCTCCCTCATTTGGCCCACCAGGCTGGCAGGGCAGGCATCTCCCCTCCCTCCCCAGGCCGCACCCCTTCCACGCCAGCATCTGTCAAAGACGGCCTTCCCGTCCAGGGAGGACCAGTCTGTGCTAAGTAACCCAGCTCCCGCTGGAATCTCCAGGCTGATGACCTGAAGTGCGGAGCTCAGGACAGCCCGATGCCCCTGCTCTTTCAGGCCAGAGTGCCCAGGGGGGCACAGATACCCTGGCTCTTGAGAACGAGCCCAGAGTGGGGAGCAGAGCACTAGATAAAAGCGGCAGCAGTGGGAAGCCCAGCTCTGTGCCGCGGGGAGTGGAGAGACCAACTGTGATGTCCAGCCAAAAGCCATCCAGAGAGTAGTTTTCAAGCCGCGTGTTCTTTCCTTTTCTTTCAGCAACGGACTCTTCCCAAAGGCCTCACCCAGAACCGAACAGGAGAGAACGCCGGGAGCACAGCCTCCGGTGTAAGGCAGGAGTCACCGGAGGCCTGCCCCTGACTGGCCCTCGCACCCTGGAGGCTGTGGAGCACGCAGCCCCTCTCCAGTCCCCCACCAACCCTGCCGTCCTTAGAGGGGAGCTGCCTTCCTTTCCGCCCCCTCTGGAAGGAGAGGCGTCCTGCACCGGTGGGGAGCTCTCAGGGCGACGGAGCTCCCAGCAAAGAGCCCCCACCTCTCCGAGGCTCCCCAGCTCTCACCACCCCCACGGTGCCCCACCGGAGGCGGGAAGGGCAGGAGCTGGGAGAGCCGCCTGGGTGGTTCCGCTTTTGGAAATTCTCGTTCTAGGCTCCTGCTACTTCGGGGCATCTCGCATGTGGCGACCAGGACGCTAGAACTTTCTGTTCTGTTTGGCAAGAGGTCCAGAGAGACTCTGACAGGTCCTCTTAGCGATGACTGGATCGCTTACAGGGCCCTCTGAGAACCCCGAGAGAGAGAGAGAGAGAGAGAGAGAGAGAGAGAGAGAGAGAGAGGCGTGCTGTGTGGGAGAGACCCCTAGAGAAGCCTTAGGGGCCCCATGCTAGCTCCCGTGTCTGCGGGCCGTTACCTGCACCACCTGCGAGGCCGCTGCCCGGGCTTCAGTGCCCGCCACCTTTGGGTGCTCGGACTCCAGGTGGCCCTCCAGCTGGGCCGGGGCGGTGAAGAGCTCCCCGCAGAGCTCGCAGGGGAAGGTGCTCTCGGACTGCTTGAAGTGCTCCGTGGTGACGTGGTGCTGCAGTGCTCCGGGGAAGCGGAAGGTGGCCGCACAGTACAAGCACCGGAACGGCTGTGACCCTGGGGCGGGAGACGGAGGAGCTGCGGGTGAAATGGCTGAGAGACAAGGGCAGGGAGAGGGAGGAGCAGCGAGGAACACGCTCACAGGCAGACCCGGGTCTGTGGGCTCGAAGCCCCCGTGAAGCACAGCTTAAACTGCCTTTGCAGAAGCCCACTATTCATCCAGCAGCAGGGAACGGTGCTGCCGACACCGTATGTCATCGGTTCTAGGAAGCGTGTTTTAATGTCTCTGACACGGAGTCCATGGCATTTAATGACGCCACGGGCGAGGTGGCAGGTGGGCGTCACTGTCAACGACTGCACGGAGAACATGGAAACTGGGTGAAGCCTGGCACCAGGACCCGCACAGCGTGTGACCAGGCCCGAAAGTCCCTAAGACAGGAGCAGTGCATGTTTCTCACTGACCGGAGCCCAGAGGCGTAGGAGAGAGGAGGCGAGGGTGAGTATTCAGATCTACCCTCGGTGGGAATGAAAAATAAACCAGATTCCTATGGGCTCAACAGCCCACAGCCAGAGGCCCCACTACCCGCTCCATCCAGCACTCTGGATGGCGGTTACCACCATGTGGAGTAACACGCATGTCAACAATCTGAGTTGAAAGCTACTCTGAGAAGCTGGAGTCTGACCTGATTTATTTCTTTTGTTTCCTTTTTTATATATACAAGAATGCATATTGGGGTGGGAACCGGGTAGAGGAGAGCTATGGGGGAGGGGGGGGGAGAACAGGAATAACCGTAATAATTTGAACAAAGATTTATTTAAAAAGAAGAAAAAAAAGAATGCACAAAAATCTATATCAAATTTAGTCCAAAACAGCACTTAGAATAATCTGTAAGTTCTAAGTGACAAGGAAGCAGAGTTTAATTAGCAGCTCTGTTTCTTTCTTAATGGTTCATTCTTTTTACAGGGTGCATCTTAAACTAGCTTTTAGGTTTGATGAGACATAGTAGTAACAATGACAATCACAGGTCATGCTTATGGAATGCCAGGCCCCTATGTGTATTTTGTCTACTGGCATATTCAATCCTTACAGTTACCTGATGAGGTGGGAACTACACCTGTCCCCGTTTTACAGATGAGGAAACTGAGGCACAGGTAGCTAGGCTACTTGGCCTGGGTTACACAGCTGTGAACAGTGGAGAGGAGAGTCTCCGCCGGGCAGGGGTGCGGTGGCACTGACCTGAGTGCTGGCACTTGATGTGAACTTGAAGCAAAGCTGGCGTGGGGAAGAGCTCCTTACACTGCTCACATTCATGGAACTTCATATCTGCGAAGCACACGGGAAGAAAAGGATGGCTCCCTAAGGCTGGACAGTGACAGGGCTGGGGCGGGGGTGACGCCTAACACTGAGCAGGCGCCTACCAAGTGCCAAGAACCTTCCACCTATGACATATCATGCACTCTAGTGGTGAAGACGCCAGCGCTGGGTCCAGACGGCCTGGCCGCAGGTTGTTGTGAAGATTAAAGGACAAAATAGATGTGGAGTGCTTAGCATAGCGCCTTGCACACAGGAAATGCTTCGTAACTGCTGGCTGTTGTGATTATCCTCAGATTCCCCTGAAGGTAGGTATTAATTATAGGCATCCTGAGGAGAAGGAAGCGGGCTCAGAAAGGAAGTCACTTGCCAAGGCCATGCAGCTGATCAGTGCTGGTCAGGACTTGCCCCCTGGCCTTCCCCCCAGAGCCGCCCTCCCCTTGTGCTGTGGCTGAGTGTGACTGGCTGGGAGCAGCTTGCACCGCCCTCCATCTCTGGGTTAGAGAGCTACTGCCACTCAAGCCGCTGTTCCTGGGCACCAGGGAGGCACCCTCCAGGTGTGCTGGGAGAATGAAGGCATTACCACCGCACCCTACTCTAGCCCTGAGTTGGAGTTCGGTGTAAACCCAGGATCCGCGTCACTAAGCCTCTCTGCTCCCGCCTCTGGCACCGCTCACCTGCGTGCTCTGTTTTGATGTGCTTCTTGTGCTCAATGGAGTTGGAAAAGGTTTTGTCACACGAGCTGCACTGGAGTGATGAGAACTTAGAAGATCGATGGTTCTGAGCAGCAAACACGTCAGGGTGGTGGGTCCGATTGTGGTACCACAGACCAGACAATTGCTGCAAGGAATTTGGCAAGTGTTCAGTTTCAGGATGTTCCAGCAGGCAGAGCGCTCACAAAGCCCTCATGCGAGAGGGACCCCGCTCTCAGTCGGCGGTGGGTCTGGACTCCGGCTCTCCCCTGCCACCGCGTGCCGGCCTGACAGGGGCTAGGGCTGCGGGAAGAGGCACCTGTGCGTGTCCTGAGAGGCCACCCCGGGCAGGCTCAGCAGGACACTCACTCCTCACAACAAGCCCGCGAGGGAGGAGTTAGAATCATTTCCGTGAGGCGGAGGCTGAGACAGAGGGGTAAAATGCCTTGCCCAGGGTCACAGGATTAGTAAAGAGCAGGAGCAAGATTCAAATCCTGGCGTCTGCCCCTACTGACCCTCCTTTCTGGGTTCGGAGCAGCGCTGGGCTCCCCCTAGAATCCCACCGTTTCCTAGGGACCAAGCCTTCCTCAGCTCTGTGCCGTAATGTCCCAACACAAAACCTGGTACAAAGTCAACATCCCAGTCTCTGCTGAGCTCCATAACCTAAATCTTACAGTTACTGGCAAGGACCCTTCTCTTCTCTGTGCGCTTAGGTTTCCAGATGAGTGGTTTCTTTTTTAGTTCTCTATGGAGTTTCCCTTTAATTACATACCAAATTCTAAGGTGAAAAGCAGAGCCCTTCCCTGGGAGTTGAAAATAATAGTCCTAAACACAATAATTCTAGGCAGCGTTACAGACTCTATTGCCATTCTCATGTCCCTCCACACTCGGGGTCAACAGAGTCTAAAGAATGTGACTGCCCTGGGGGAAGCAGCACTCAGTTCAGAGGGTGAGAACTGGGCTCCATTTAGAGCCCCCCGAGCCCCCCATACTACTCCCACCAGATCACCTTAGTGAATCTGCACTAGTACCAGCTGCATCTTCATGAGCGCCAGGCAAGCTGTCCCACCCGGAGACACCATGTGCTCCTCAGACCAGACCAGGGAAGGAAGCCGAGGGACAGGGGCAAGGTACAGGGCCGAGCGCCAGGGAGCCTGCGGTCACCTGGTAGGCCTTGTTGCAGATCCCGCAGCTGAAGGGCTTCCCTCCAACGTGGGTCACCATGTGGCGCTCCAGCATGGAGGGGGCGCTGAAGATCTTCCCGCACGTGGGGCAGGGGTGGTAGTCCTTGGAGTGCACCTCGTGGATATGCTTGCGGTGATCCTGCAGCGTGGAGAAGCTCATCCTGCACTTCTTGCAGTCATACGGGTCTTCTATGTCTGGTTCCATGAGGGACGGCCATGAGAGGAAGGGGTGGGAAAAACACAGGCTGGTCAGTAAGGTGTGGGTGGCCGTGCACAGCTCCAGGTACAAGACTGTCTTTGGAGGTCATGCAAGGTCACAGGCTCCGAGGACCAGAAGTCAGTACAGCGATCACCTGATTATCCTAGCTTCATCCCGGGAAGCTTCTGGATTAACCAGCTCTGCAGCATCAAACAGTTTCCCTCAATTCCTCACTTCACATCAACCAATTAAAGTCTGTTTTACTGCTGTCCAGGGTGTGCTGCTCTTCTCCTGCTTTTTTTCTAATTCTCCCTAGAGATTTCTGACATACTATTCCTTTGTCAGAGCATCACTATTCGTATGAATGACAGGAGGAGTGCTCCCTTGTTCTCCACTTTAGACGCGATAATAAAAACGCTTGCATAGGTAATGTTTAATGACACGGTGTGACAGGCATGTTCTCAGTGCCTTGCATATGTTAACCCACTTAATCCTCCCAACAACCCTGTGAGTAGGTGCTAGTCTCTACGGAGGAGGGAAGTCAAGGCTTAGAGAGTGCGGGTGGCACAAGCAGGAAATGGCTGAAGTAGGTAGCAACCCAGCTTTCATTCCCGGCTCTGGTAGAGTGGGGCCCAGCTCTGGCAGAGTGATCATGTGTTATGACTGTCACATGTGTGAGGCCTTGATTGGGGCCCAGCTCTGGCAGAGTGACAATTCTGTTATGACTATCTAATGTTTTCTCAAGGCCAGGTCTGTGCCGAGTGTCCGTCAGCCACAACCTCAGTACATACTGTGAAAGGTGTGCAGGTGGATGGAGAGGCCATTGGCCTGCCGGAAGCCCTTGCCACAGTCCCTGCAGACATAGGGCTTGTCCCCGGTGTGGGTCCTCACGTGGCGGGACAGCTCGATGGACTGGGCGAACACAGCATCACAGTACTGGCACGCGTACATTTTTCCTGGAAGTACACATGCGTTTATTAGAGCAGCACTGAACAGGAGGCAGTTTGCGATGGGTGAGACCTGAGCCTTCCCATCAGCGGGTGCCTCAGAAACCCAGCTGATACACAGCGGATGTCAGTGCGGGCTCCCCCTCAGGAGCAAGGACAGAGCTCTTATAACACAGGTTACCCATCTTTACCAGGCCACCTTATCACACAGTTTACCCATCTTTAACCAGGCCATCTTATCACACCATTTACCCATCTTTAACCAGGCCACCTTATCACACAGATTACCCATCTTTAACCAGGCCACCTTATCACACAGATTACCCATCTTTAACCAGGCCACCTTATCATACAGATTACCCATCTTTAACCAGGCCACCTTATCACACAGATTACCCATCTTTAACCAGGCCATCTTATCACACAGATTACCCATCTTTAACCAGGCCATCTTATCACACAGATTACCCATCTTTAACCAGGCCACCTTATCACACAGGTTACCCATCTTTAACCAGGCCATTTTATCACACAGATTACCCATCTTTAACCAGGCCACCTTATCACACAGATTACCCATCTTTAACCAGGCCACCTTATCACACCGATTACCCATCTTTAACCAGGCCATTTTATCACACAGATTACCCATCTTTAACCAGGCCACCTTATCACACAGGTTACCCATCTTTGACCAGGCCACCTTATCACACAAATTACCCATCTTTAACCAGGCCATCTTATCACACCGTTTACCCATCTTTAACCAGGCCACCTTATCACACAGATTACCCATCTTTAACCAGGCCACCTTATCACACAGATTACCCATCTTTAACCAGGCCACCTTATCACACAGATTACCCATCTTTAACCAGGCCATCTTATCACACAGATTACCCATCTTTAACCAGGCCACCGCAAGTATGGCAGAGCTCACTCCGCACGCAGGAAACAGATATATCTGGGTGTCCAGAAACCCCCAAATCTGAATCCCCTGAACTTTTTAAGTACAGAACTGCAGCAGCACATGAAGGTGAGAGTCAAAGCTTCTCCCAATGACTTGCTATAGTAATTATAAGTCACCTGGCTTCTCTATTTTCTCACTCTGACAAATGTTAGGCTCGTAAGACCCATTTTGGACTTTTAACCTCCAAAGTGGTAAGATGACACATTCTTTTTGTTTTAAGCCATTGTCTGTAATACACGGTTTGCATAAAACCAAACCCTTACCTTGGCGTATAAGACCCTGCAAGGTCTGGCCCTCAGCGATCTCTCTGACCGCCTCTCTCAGCACTCACTCGTTTATTCTGCTTCAGCCCCTTCCAGTTCCTTTGGTCTCTCACACAGCTCAGCTCATTCCTGTGTGGAATGCTTTTCCCCTAGAGCTTCTGCTGGTTCCATCTCTCATTTCATTTAGGTTTCTACTCAGTTCTCAGCTCTAGAGGCCTTTTCTGATTAAATAAACAGGCCCCTCCTCCCCCGTCCTCTTGCCTTTACCCTGCCTTATTTCTCTTCACACAAGGACCACTACCTAAATTTATACTACTCATTGTTTGTTTGTGGTCTGCTTTTCCGAGAGCAGAGCAACAGTTACATTGTCCCCAGTGCCTGCAACAGGGCTCTGAAATTCATTTACTCAGTTAAATGTTTGCCGAGCGCCTTCCATCGCTAATACTATTCCGAGTTCTACAGGTGCAGCAATGACACAAAAGACTGACAGCTCTGCCCTCAAAAAGCTTTCATTCTAATGGGGGAGACTAACCCTAAGCAATGACTAAGGTAGGTAATAAATCGTATGACAAGCACTATGGAGTAAAATAAGGCGGGAATTGGGCTGGGTCCCTGAGATTTCACACGGGTGGTCAGGAGAAGTGAGGTGAAGAGCCTTCTCGGGGTTTTAAGCAGAGAGTGACAGGATATAGTTTAGTTTCAAAAGGACCACCCTGCCTATTTACTGAGAACACTGTCCAGTGGGAGGGTGAGAGGAGACTAGTTAGGAGTCTTGCAATCCAGGCAAGATGCAGCAGCATTAGCACTTCCATATAAATGCTCCAAACTATGCAGAATCCTTGGAGAAGGCTCTTCCCCTCCGACCAGACCAGAAACCCCTAGTCCTCCTCCCATACCTCCAGGTGTTGTTGGGTATCACACCACCGGTGACTGCACTGTCACTGTCTCTGCACTAGACGCTCTAAGCCACCAGCTTTGTGAGCACAGGGCCCAGCTCAGTCACTCAGCATCCGCCACTGCCCGATCCACAGTAGGTGTGCAATCAAGGTCTGCCCATGCTCCAAGTCCACCTTAAAGTCTAGGGAATTCCTGGCTTTATGTAAGTTCTATGACAATAAAGTCAGAGTGCTGCATTAGTCAGTGGTCCCTCAGAATCACTCACCAGAGCATTTACATGCCTGCGCACATGTGTTCCTAGTCCTCTGTGTGCCTAGAGATTTTGTATTCTATTCTGTTTTTAATCTTCTTGAGATATAGATCCTGTCTAATTCCAAGTGGGTTTTCAGGTAGCTCACACAATTCATATCAGGAGAAATGAAGAAATTCTTGCCCAGACGGTGTGGCTCAGTGGTTGAGCAGTGACCTATGAACCAGGAGGTCCCGGTTCGATTCCCAGTCAGGGCATGTGCCTGGGTTGTAGCTCAATCCCATGTAGGGCGTGCAGGAGGCAGCTGATCAATGATTCCCTCTCATCACTGATGTTTCTATCCCTCTCTTCTTCTTCTCTCTGAAATAACAGAAACATTACACACACACACACACACACATTTCCCCATGCCTTACCTTCGGAGTGCTTCTTCTTGGTGTGGTAGGCCAGGGCCGAGGCCTGGGTGAAGGTCATGAGGCAGTGCTTGCACATGAACGGGCGGTCCCCAGTGTGGAGGCGGAGGTGGTTCTTCAGGGTAGAATTGGCTGCAAACTTTGCCCCACACTCTTCGCAGGAGAAAGGCTTCTCGTCAAAGTGCTCGGTCAGCTTGTGGTACTGCATGCCTGGGGAGGCCGGCCAGGGACCGGAGAGATACCAGTCATCAGGGCCATCCACTGTCAGGTCCACCCCAACATGCCTCGAGCCAGGACTCATGAGGAACCCCAGCCTGAACCACGGACACAGGTCATATGTGCTTTGACCTCAAACGACCAAGCTGCCCATCTGCCCAGCACTCCAAAAGTCACCTCAGTCCCATTCATGGTTCAATCAGGCATGAAGGGTCCTAGGTTTTTCTTTCCTATCCTCTCTCCTTCTCTTAAACAGGATCCACTCACCCAGAAAGAGTGAAACAAAACTCACTGTTATGTTTCATTAGATTTACCCAACATCTGGGCCAAGGGAAAACAATTCTATGTACCTATGGTTTCTCTTGTTTATTATTATGATTCAAGCGATGCATAGAAGCTTAAGAGTCAGGTGCTAAAATAATTGATTATCATATGAATAATAGCCACAATTTACTGAGCACTAACTTAACATAGGTGTTTGTACTGTACTAGGTGTTTAGCTATATTATCTTAAATCTTCATAACAATCTAAAAAAGTAGGTGGAGTGAGGGTGCCTACTGGTGGGGAAATTCAAGTTCAGAGAACATATTCCAAAGCTCATGCTCTTCTCCAAACACCGCCCTGCCTCTGTGGGAACCTGCTGCTTTCTTTCTTTCTTTTTTTTTCTTCTTTTTTAAAAAATATATTTTTATTGATTTTTTACAGAGAGGAAAAGAGAGAGATAGAGAGCTAGAAATGTCGATGAGAGAGAAACATCAACCAGCTGCCTCTTGCACACCCCCCACCGGGGATGTGGCCCCAAGGTACATGCCCTTGACCGGAATCGAATCTGGTTTCTTTCAGTCCGCCGATCGACGCTCTACCACTGAGCCAAACAGGTTTCGGTGGAACCTGCTGCTTTCTAAGCCCATCCCTGCCCCTGAGTGCATACAGCCAGGAGCCAGGCCTGGAGTCCAAACCACAGCGTCCAGAATGATCATGGCCAGTTCCTCGCCCTCCTGAACGTACCTGAGGCATGAGCAAATTCTCTCCCACAGAGGTCACAGGTCACTGGAAGCCTCTTCTTCTTCTTCTTGGGGGCCTCAGCCTCTGCCCCTGCGCCATGGGCCTCCAGCTGGTGCTTCTCCAGCTCTTTCTTAGAGTCCTTGGTCTCATTGCACTCCTTACACTGCACCTGCTTGCTCTTGGCCACCCGGCAGCGCTTCATGTGCACCTTCAGGCGGCAGTAGAAATGGAAGCTCTTGTCACAGGCCGTACACACAAAGCTCTTCTTGGCAGAGTCCGGGGAGGCAGAAGGATCTTTCTCTTGTTCTGGCAGGGAGCGAGCCTCCCCCTGGCCGTTCTGCTTCCGGGACTGGCCGTCTTCCTCAGCGGGCTCAGCTGCCTTCGCATCAGCTTTGGTGTTGGCTTCCAGGTGGAACTTATTACTCACCTTCCACCTGTCCTTCTCCCCATTTTCCTGAATAAGGAAACCTGCAGAGGAGAGAAATCTCGTGGCTCTAAGTTTCTCCATTGCTCCCGAACATTTCTTCTTAGAGGAGAATGCAGACTACTTGAGACCCTCAGAAAACTCGGAAGCAATATCCTCTTTACTTGATTAGCACAAACAGTATCATTCTGCATCTATGTCTATGACTTTTCTAAATACGAGAGCATATAAAATAAGTAAATAAAACAGCTAAGATGAACTCTCCTATGAACTGCTGCCTCTTCTCTCCAATATGGATCCCCCTGGGAGCTGACAGGACCCCACCACCCGTTCCTCACCAGCGTGTGCTAACTCCTGCACCACAGGCTGCAGGCCAGGGGAGCAGCGGCGGGCGCTGCACAGGAGCTGACACATCTCAGTGGCCGATACCGATTTCTCCGCGGCTCTGCTCAGCACTGCTCGCAGGGAGGCTTCAGGGCTGGCTGTCTCAGAGGAGATGCTCAGAATCTAAATGAACACCAGGAGACGAGGGTTTGCGGTTAATATCAACAGATTTTCTACATGGTTTGCTACTTTAAAAAAAAAGCAAGCTAATTTCAGGAAGGCATTGCTCCATCTATAACAAGCTTACAATGCCTGTGATAAATGTAGTGGAGAGCCCTGTTTTCCAAAAACATGGACATTAACAAGTGCAAAAGGAGGCACCTGGAAGACAAGTGTGCAGATACGAAAAGGTGCACGCCAGGAAGCAGGAAGCGTTTGCCACGAGAAATACCCTCTCAGCAACCAGAACTTCTCCAGATCTTAATATTAAAAGCTCGGAAAACTGTAGGATTTGGTTGTTGGTGTTTCTGCCTTGAAGATCAAAATAACTTCTTATAATAGATAATTGTTTCAGTATCTGGAAGTAATTTGCATGATCAGTGGCTTTACATTTTTAGATACTTAGATGCACCCTTTAAACATCATTTTCTTTCATAAAGAAACAGCTTTTTAAAGAAAGGGGCTTTCAAGAGGCCACGAACATTCTTTCAAAGCCACCCTCTTTCAGAATGTGAGAGCTATCAGCAGAAACAGTCGTACACTGAGGAAATAAAAGCAAAACCATCCACAGATGGCCAAACGGAATTTTCATTTTGGAAGATATTTTATTTCTGCTCTTTTCAAGTCTCTCTAAATAAGCCTGCTGTCCCTGGAGGCAGGCATGAGACTCATTAGTGAAGCTCAACTGATCAGCTGCAGAAGCCCCGTCTCTGAAGTGTGTGGCGCTGGGGGAGTCTAACAGCCGGATCTTCCCTCTGAAGCCCCCAGAAGCGTGTGCCGCCTTCCTCCGCTGGAGAGCCAGCCTAAGGTGGGGCGGGCACCGGCGTGGCAGTGAGAAACCAGCCCTCTGCACACCTCTCATGCCCACGTGGATCAAAAGGCACTACGGTGAACTTGTGTTTTTGTTCCTTTATGAGTCTTCCCCACTCCAGATACACCTGGTCCTGGGCTGGACATCCACGAATTCTCCCCCAGGCCCCACCTGGCTTTTCTGGGATGCTGGCCACACTCTGAGAAGCCTTACAGAAAATGAGTTGGCACTATTTGCTGCCCCATATGGGCAAACGCTTTGTTCTATCTATGTGTATCTTGGCTCTTTCTAGAAGCCAGAATGGAGCACATAAGACCATTTAAGCTTCCTTCCTCTAAAAGAAGTTGCTTCTTAAAACATGTTAGAGAGCAGTATGGCTCCCGTGGTTTTCGAGGTTTAGACAAAAGGAGTAAATCTAGTGGGTTTGTCACATGAACCTGGTTTGCACTCTGCTTCATCTCTGAGCAGCTGGAGCAACCAGACAAGCTACCAAACACTCGGAGCCTCAGTTCCCTTATCTGTTCACTGGGGATGACATCACCCCCCACGTAGAGCAGAAGAGGTGTGGCTGGCAGAGGCTCGCACACACAGGCACTCCGCAGAAGCTGGTTCCTCCCCAGGAGTGAGGCAGGCCCAGCCCTGACTCTCCAAACAGCGTGCTTTTCATTCCCACCTCACCTCTTTCACAGCCTCCGCCAGGGGCTCTTCCTCTGAGGTCAAGCCCTTGAGTTCAAGCGTGCGCTGGATGGCCTCCAGGATCAGCGCGCGGTGCCTCAGGATGGCCCCTAAGGCAGCACTTTCTGGGGTGCTCACTGGAAGAAAAGGGGGTGAGAACCTATTAGTAAACTATGAGCACCGTTCTGGAATTCTCTTCACCTTTTCTCAATCAATTCTTCAGAATGAGAATATACCTCATCTGTCTCCTAGCTGGGGGTGGGAGCAAGGAAAATGGCGCTGAGAGTATAACTCCTAATAAAAGCTTAGAATACTTACTGCATCTTTCATTTTAAAAGGTTTACATCCTGAAACAAACTGACTTGTCCAGATTCCTAACGGGAGGGCCTGGAGGCTGCCATAGAGAGCCCCTGCTATCTCCTGACAACCTCTAGTGGGCCGGTCACACGCAGGCCGGTCACCTACCTGCCCGGAAGAAAGCCCCGGCGCCCGGCTCCCTTCGCATTTCCTCCATGAGCGGGCTCAGCGGGCAGGCCTTTGCCTCCTGAACCAGCAGCAGCAGCTGCCAAACGGTTGTCGCGGACAGGGTCTGCTTTTCTAGAACTGCTGACATCAAAGAACTGCAACCACCGGAACCAGAGTCACGTTTCACCAGCTTCTCCATGACCTTCAGGAGGCAGCACAAACACTCGCATGAGGGGCTTCCTGGCCACTGGGTCCAGGGACTGAGCCTATGGAAGGAGTTCTCAGCACCTTCACTCACTCTACAGAGAGATGCTTGTACGTAACGAAGTTCTTCATGCCTCCTGTTGAGTGCCTTTCCTTATTACTGCAGAAGTTACAGCTATCCTACTTGTCATGCCGTCTCAGGAACGGAATCACCTTCTATTTCTCCTCTACTGACCCCTTAGCATTTCTCAACATGGCTGTGTGTATATATTTATATAAGATATAAATACCTTTAAAAAAATTCATCTTTTTCTCTACTTTCTTATTTTACACCTCCCTCCCCGTCCCCTCTCTTACCTCTCTTTCTCCAGGGGCTAAACTCCTCAGGTGCGGGATCATATTTAATAACATCTGGTTGTCTGAGAAAACCTCAGAGAGGTTTTCCTGATAGCGTCTCAATAGCTCCGTCCCGTAATCTTCAGGGCTCACTTGGACTGTAAGGATATTAGAAAAACAATAATGTTCGGTGGAACACAGCTCCTTGGGGGCTTCTCCTATGGAGGACCAGGGAGTTTCAATGAGAGAGGAGGGGAGAAGTCAGCGCAAGGGCACTGTGTCCTCTGGAGAGGAGCTCAGCTCCTGGCTTAGGCCTCGTGAGCGTGTTAATGTTCAGATGTCTTTCAGGCTGCACTCGATCACTCGGTGTGCAGGGTCACAGACCATTAAGCCTCTGAAAGTTAGTGCCCGTGGCAGAAGCTAGCGGTTGCTCAATGGGCTGGGGAGGAGGTGAGGAGAGAAGGGAGTGACAAGAAGGCTTCACGTGTAACAGAACCAGATGAACAGATTCAAGGGGTGTGGCTTATCAAGGCTGAGGCAGAGGATCCATGTGGTGGTCAAACACAGGCAGGCGTGAGCCAAGACTGTGGTAGTGAAGCTGCCCCACCGATCTGTTTACAAACCCTTGAGCCAATCTGCTAGATGCTCTCCTTTAAGAGGTCATATTTATTTGAAATTAAAGAAAAATCAATACCATTAGGCATTTCCATTAGCTTTGCTGATATTTAAAAATTTATTCTCCCTTTTGGTCCAATAATTCCGCTCCTGGGGATCAAGGTACTGTCACTGTATAACTTGTGGTGATGATGATGAAGATAATAACAACTACTATTTATGAATGCCTATGATATGCAGGCACGGTGCTAAATGTTTTACATATATATAATCTCATGGAAGCCACAAAAACGAATGTGACAGGTACCTTTCTTATCTCTATTTCACAGAGGAGAGAATGAGGTTCAAAAAGTCTAAGTCACTTGCTCAGGGTCACACAGCTACAAAATGAGTAGTCTTGACAGTCTTACCCATTATGCTTCATGTGCACCCAAACAAGGGCATGAGTAATACATCATACACATCCTTGTGAATGAAAACTACTTACCCTTAACAAACGGGATTATAGGGAACTTTTTGTAATGGGGGAGAATATTTATATTATACTGTTAAATGAGAAAAATTACACCATTTGGTTAAGTATCTCAACGCTGTACAAACAATTGACAGATAAAATATGACAATGTGTAAATATTGATATAATCAAGTGGTAGGATTTTAGGTTGTTTTTTCCCCCTGTATTTTTAAAACTGTTCAAGTCTGTGTAAGTATATATTACTTTTAAAAGCTAGAAAAAAGTTCTCACTTCCTGCTTTTCCTGAAAACCATCTAGTTCCAAATGCTCTAAGACAGGAGAGAACTGGCTAGAGTGGGTGTCTTTCTAAGGATGAAATACGGACTCCCTGCCCCAAACTGAATGGACAGGAGGGCTACTGGAACCAAACAGCACTCAGTGGGAATGGGGAAAATCAAGATTTGAGTTTTTACTGCTCACATTTGTCAACATAACGTGTCAAAATCGTGAGCCTTGTGAGCCCATTTGATGACACGTGACATCCTGGGAAAGCCACACTTAACAAACTGCTGGACCATCATAAGGGAGCTTAATAGGAAAGAATGGTTCTCAGATTCCAGATCTTAACTTCAGAAATATTAGGATCACTGATTGGTGACAGCTAGTTTCTGTTTCGCAATGGCATTTCTTAACACTATCTTGCTCCCCAGCATGGCACTAACGCGTGTTTAAGCTATAATTTTCTGTAGGAGCAGTTCCAGTCCAGAGAGCCAGCAATTAACAATACCTGCGGTGCTTGGCAAAGTGGCTGGTTTCTGCAATCTCTCCAGCAGGAGGCCCAAATCCGGGAACGCCATCTTCACAGCCTGGAGGACTTTCACCAAACTCTCCGCAGTCAGGGTCCTCTCCTCAGACATCCTGTGCAACAACTTTTCTATTGTCTCCTTGGGTGTTCCGCTCTCACAGCAATTCAGAATCACCTGTGGTGGCAAGCAATCAACCAGACACCAGTTACTGGCAATTCTAGTGTATCTGTCGCACCACTGGAGAGGCCAGCAAGCTGGTATTACCAGATGCTCTGTCTCCAGGTCCTCCCTCTGCTGGTCTTTGGTGTTATTTTTGTCAAAGTCTCTTCCTTATTCTGCTTCAATAAAAACCCAAAACATTCTCCGAACAAATAGCTCTATGAAAATCAATCTTTCTCAGTGGCAGACAGTGTATATTTCTTTGCCTCCAACAGTTTGCATTTTGTGAAAATACTCTTACACTGGGCCTACACAGCAGAGCAAGTAGCTTACATCTAACCTGATTCTTAAGATTCAGTCTGTTCTGACACTAAGGCTGAGAAACAGATGGGCAATTAATACAGTTATAGCATTTTTCAATTTCTGTTCAGCAAAGTACACGACAGCGGTACAGGTTGCAATTTCAACACAATTCTATTATTTTACTTCTTTTTACTTTATTTGTACAGCATTTTGAATACCAGATAATTTACATATTAGTCTGTGCCCTCCAAAATAAGACGTAAAGTACACTTTTGGATTAGCTTTCTGTGGATTCTTTGCTGTTTATCCTTCTCATTCCCAATGGCCTCATATACCAGCTCCAGTCATCACCCACATCATCTGTTCTTCCTGGTGTGTTAAAGGGTGTTCTGAGTCAAGCGTGCATAAGGACCAAGCAAAAAGATGAAAAATCAAACAGATGACATCCTTTTACAGATATTTTCCTATTACAATAGAACTGTTTCTTAATGGATTTACAACTCACTATGCATAACTTGGCTCTTATGGAACTGATAAGGCAGGGGGTTATTTCAATACATAATCTACAGGTTCACAGTGACTGAATTTTGAACTTTCCTTTGGAAAAGTACCAGCTCTCAGGAGAAGCCGTCCAGCAGATCATTCACAGCAGCATGTAAGAGGATGCTACTATCAAATTAACTCCCAGTTTAAAATAATTACTTTTGCTATAAAAACAAATTGGTTTGCCCTAGCTGGTTTGGTTCAGTGGATAATAGCATCGGCCTGCAGACTGAAGGGTCCCAGGTTCGATTCCAGTCAAGGGCACATGCCTGGGTTGCAGGCTTGATCTCTAGTGGGGGGTATGCAGGAGGCAGCCAATCAATGATTCTCTCTCATCACTGATGTTTCTATCTCTCTCTCCCTCTCTGAAATCAATAAAAATATACTTTAAAAATTAATTTTATATATGTGAAAGGAAAATTTTATATTATATATATATATTAAAGGAATGGATATATTATAAATGAGTTGTCATATTCCTTGTCAGTACACCACATAGTCATTTTCTTTAAGGTCTAATGTATCTAAGATTTCTACTAAATGAATCATAACTTAAAATTTAAGAGCTTGTATCTAAAACCCATATTGATTTCAGTGCTATCACTTCATGCCGAAGCAATAACCTGATACACAATGAGGAAGCCAGTTACTTTAAGAGTAGGAATGTGTTTTCAAGCCAGATAGGCCTAGTTTGAATCCCAGTTCTAAATTTATTGCCCGTGAGAGCTTGAACCTTATTTTCCTCAACTGCAAAAAAGGATAAGTGTACCACCTCTTGCACTATTCTTAAGAGATGTCTAGAATGAAGCTGCTGTTTGGAGAGCCTAGCATAACCCCTGGGACATGTGTGATTGTGACTAAATGACAGTAGTTACTGGTATTATTAGCAGCAGTATGCACAGTGGTTAAGAAAATGTGCTTTGTTGAGAAGTCTGGGTTCCAGTATTGGCTACAAGCAGCTGTGACTTTGGGTGAGCTGCTTAACTTTCTTAAGTGCCTGTTTCTTCCTCTTTAAAATTAGGGTAATATCCATAGCTTCATAGCTGTGAGTGTAGAGTTTATAAACTTAAACGGTCCCCAGCGTATTTCTTGGCACACAGCAAGCAATAAGTAAATGGCAGCTATGTAATTCCTGTCTTTGTATGTTTCTAATCCTGAAGTCATTCTTACTCACCATTTCTTGCAGAACCCAAGATATGTACAGATAAAGGCCATGGTGCCTGTCACTAACATCACTCCATAGCAGAAAAAAAGCTCTAAAAGGCCTGCGGGCATGTTCCACGTGATGTCAAAACACTGCGGCTATTTGATCAACATTCACCTCTACACACCTACTTTATTATTTTGCTTCAATCTTTGTGAAAAGGAGTAGCTTAATGAGGCTCTGGTGGAACCCAATCCTAAGAAATGTTTTTTGTAATTTGTTACTAATTTAAGTTCTTCTGCTTCAGCCCTTTCTGTCAAGTTAAGTGAAAACGACAGAAGAAAATGACAGCATGGTCTGCCTTGCAGCACACAATGAGGCTGAGTTTGGGCCCGCCCTATCAATGCTGTTTTACCAAGATAATGAAACAGTTCAGAGGACACATCCAATCCAGCTATCAAGGAAAAGGTTTGAATGAGTAATCGAATGGAATCACTAAGGGTATCAGGTGCTTCCAGCACATAAGCAACTTACTTTGAGTGCCAGAAATTACACTTAATTTGAAGTCTAAGGATAAAACAGGGGTTTAATTTTAATATTATTTTGTGTATTATATTTTTTCTAAGAAGTTCAAAGGAGTTAAAATTTTAAAAACCTAATTTGCAAAACACAATTTTGAGATTAAAGATTATTCCCATTTTATATGAAACAATAGCAATACAAGATTACTGGAAAAAAGAAAAAAGGAAATGTAGAATCCAGTCTCAATATTCATCCAGTGCTTAGCCATCATACCAGTGATTATTGTAAACACTTTCTCCCCTGAACATTTAAGCCACTTTGCACAAAGAATTGATGCCACAAAAGTTCTCTGTTCTTATTGCTTCCTTCCAGATATAAAAATATTTTTAGCACAAAGTTGAAATCAATAACACCGACAAATACAGTTATCTAGGTGACTTGAGAAGACATGCCAGCAGTTTTATGAGGATTTTAGTAGCCGGCTGGTGGGAGAGTAAATCGGTATAACCTTCCTGAAGGGCAATTGACAACATATACCAAGCACTTGAAACACTTTATACTATTTCAAAATCCCACTTCTTAAAATTATTCTAAGGAAAGGACTTCAGAAGTATGCAAAGATTAAGAGCCAGGGGGCTCTCTGAAACATCATTTACAATAGCAAAATACTGGGAGCAAATGCCCAACAATAATGAATTAATGAATTATGGTATGTCCATTGGACAGAGTACAATACAGCTCCCAAAATCCATACTGAAGTAAGGAGGTGTATTGACAATACATTAAATAAAACAGTTAAAAAACTGTCTGATAACCCCGTGCAAGGATGACTCAGACAAGAAAAGGAGAGATAAGGCTAGCAGTGCTCACCTCTGAGTGGTGGGATGGCGGGATATTGGAATTCCAACCCCAATGTTTTCTACAGATGAACAGTATATAATTTCTTTAAAAAGGAAAAAGTGTCATAATAATTACACATATACCTAGACATTTCAATTCTTGGGACAACTATTTCATAAACTCACTGACTAGAGCAGGAATATCCATCTGCTGTATACCTGCCCATTTAATGGATAACTACAATGCATAAGGCCCTTGGCAGGCTGCTGCTAGGATGCAGAGGCATGAATCAAGAACCTGAACTTCAAGGTGCTTACTATGTAGTATGTGCAAACATACTGCAAGGTGAAAATTGCTACATGCCGCAAAAGAAGTTTAAAAAAAACACAGTGCCTTATAAATCCAGAAGGGAGGAGAGACGCTTGACAGTTACCCTTTTCTCAGTGCCGGGCAGGAATCCCTCCGGGGCTGTTTCCAGGAACTCCATAATAGGTCTCAGCTGGGTTACACACCGGATCAGGTCCTCTCTGTGTTCTAGTAACAGAGCGGACAAGGTCTTTCCCTCTCCCGTGCTCCCTGGGGAGAAAGAGTTAGAGACGCACAAGAGAAGCCGGTCAATTTGAAGAAAATGACAGCATGGTTTGTCAAGAGAGATCTAGCAGAATAGCAAAGTGGTTCTCGGCCTATTCTGAGGATCCAAATGCAGAATCTCGCTTTTTGGAGAGGAAAACACTTTATTATTCTGTTTAAATTGTATGAAAGGAAAAGTATTTCATTTATCTGTGGAAACACAAAGCCGCAGAGCCAGCCAGAGGTTAACTTCTGGTTGGCAAGGCCACTGCTTTGTACCGAACCCCAAAGAGTCAAGCTGCAGCCTTTAAAGTGCTGTCAGCGAACCAGCTCACCCTGGGCTCAGCACATTGGGGAGGGTGTGTGGCTTTGTGAAGGGCAAAGAACACTGATGGCATTCTCCAACCTCAAGGTGTCAGACTCGTTAAGCACACGAGGGGATAGAAATGGAGTCTCCAATTCAGCTTGTACATATTTAACACACAGCTTCTGGAGTTACATGCACAATTTATGTGAAAATCACTTCACAGTAACTAGGCCACTGAAGAAATGAATCACTGGAGCAAACTTCATAGCAGCTGCCCAGAATAAAACTGGGTGATCCAGTGGATGGGCTTCTCCTACCTCTTGGCTGCACGGCTTCTACATCCTCTGGCTTTCCACCTGCGAGGGCTGTCTTCACTGCAGGATTAGAATCCTGGTACAGCCTCAGCAGGGTCACAACCGTCTGAACATCCAGGCTCCCGGCTCTTACTTTATCCAGGATTCTCTGGAATGTTGAATGTCCTTCTGCACCCACAAGACATCCCATCATGGCCTACGGAACACAAGTACCCAGAAAGAGAGATTAGCTTGTCGCAAGAACCCCACGCTCCTTGGGCTTGGCAAATAAGGCCCACAACAATTTGATCCCACCCACTTGACCTTTCTGTGCCATTTGGCACTGCTATTGCCTCTGTATAACAATTCTCCTCTAACTTCATCAGACTGAATGAAGCATTTTAGATAAGCACTTTCTGACCACTCCTTTATATCCTTCCTTATTGGTTACTTGGGTAACTACCATGAACTTATCTTGTCTCTATGTTAAAAATAATAAATAAGATTCAGGCTCTAATTGAATGCTTAATACCCTCTAATTACACGTATTCAACCCTTCATGTTTCTATTAGCTGGCCTACACTCTCTGTAGAATGCCTTTTCCCTGACAGCAGTAGGGACCTGAGGTAGGCAGTCTCTAAAATGGTTCTCAATGTTCCCGGCCTCCAGGCACTCATGCCCTTGGGCTGGCCCTAATAACTAAGGAAGGTAACAGGCAAAGGTAATGGATGCCACTTCTAAGATGAGGTCACTGTGACTTCCACCTTGCCTAAGTGTGCGCCATCTTTGCTCTGATGCGAGCTGCCATGTTGTAAGCTGCCGACAGCGGCCAGGAGCTAAATTCTCTGGCCAACAGTCAGTGAGTGAACTTGGAAGTGGCTCTTCCAAAGCCTGCCAAAGGCCACGTGACCAAGCTTAGAGAGACACTCTCCCAGCAGAGCCCTGAGATGTCAGCAGCCCTGGTTGACAAGAGGGCAGTCCTGTGAGGCCCCAAGCCAGGGACTCAGCTAAGGTAGGCCTGGATTCCTGACCCACAGAAACCATGAGGTTATAAATGTTTGTTCTTTTAAGCTGATAAACTTTAGAATAATTTGTTACATAGCAATGGATAACTGAGAGAGACTCACTCATTGCTAATGCCCTGAGTAAACATGTTTCTTTGTCTTTATTTTCCCTTTCTTTCTTTAGCACATCATAATTAAATGGCCTATAGCTATTTCATTCTATAGGTGTCCAGCTTTGTGTACCCGAAGCTCTCGGAATAGCCCAAATCCACCTTTCTCAGCATCCAATTTGTCTGGCATTATCACTGGAGCCACCGGGGAAGAGAAGCTTTCATCAATGGTGGCATCGGATGTGCTTCTCATTATCCTCTCTCCTCCTCTGCAGAACTACTCAGCAGTGAAATTAAAACATTTGTTAACTTCATTGCTCAGCAGTGACGCTAGGGTGACCATCTGGGAAGAGAAGGAGGGGTGGGCTGATGGAAGAGCCAGGAGGGAGCAGTGAGTTGCCTGGATGGCCCTGCTCTCCACTCTTCCTTCCAGAACCTACTGGGGACCTGTATCAGAGCCAGCGTTCATAAGCTGTTTCTCCTCCAGCCCCTGCGCTGCCTGGGGCTCCACAGTGGAGTGGGCTCTTTTCTGAAATAGCGTGTCTGCCTAAACAGAAGGGTGTCACAAATTGCTACAGGCTGGGGCTCATTGATTGCTACCACGAAACAGACTCCAAGACATGAACCAAAACAGACTTCTGTTCTTTAACCACACATTTGGAACTCCTTTGATTCTTAAAGGTACTGCACCTTAGTAAATTCATATAAATTCATAGTCACATGTGTAATCAAAGCATTTTTATGTGAGTAAAGTAAAGATGAGACCGTTTCCTTTCTCTCAATTATATGTGATAAAACTCTTAATCTTCCCCTTACACTCAGGTCTTTTAACTGAATTTTCTTATTTTCCCAAATGTTAGCCATCAGGTTTGTTTGGGCTACACTACATTCTTGTTTGCTCATGCCTCCCCTAAATGCTGAGAGCAGGGATGATACAGACCACCGCAGCTCAACACCACCCCAGACTGTGCACCTGTGCCATCTACCTTACTCCACACATCACTCCCAGGTGGCATTACCAAGACTAGTTAAATGAGTCAGAGAGGTGAAGTAACCCACCCAAGGTCATGTGGCAAGCGAGCAGAGGAGTCTAGGAAAAAACAAACACTGAGCTCATTGACCTGGCACCCTCTTTATCCAGTTCCATCTCCCAGATTTTGAGTGTGACCAAATCCATGTATACTGGATTCTGCTGGACTTCTAGAATCCACATCACTGTGAACACTGAATAGTAGTATCTAGACAACCTGCAGCATTCCACGTGATCTCAATGATTAGTCGAGATTGGTACATAGTAGGTGCTTAATAAATGCTTACCTAAATGAAATTTCTTTGCCATAACACACTAGTCTTTCCTGTCTATGGTAGCATATCTTAGACTTGATAATTAGCACAGGGGAGATTTGGGGGAAAATATATTTTCATCTCTCATAGACCTGCAGAGTAACTCACTTCTCAAGAGGGTCAGCCTACCCTGTCAGTGAACAGTCCACACAACACAGACCTACACTTTCTGACTAACCTCCAAAGCAGTGTTGTGGTTGAAACATCAGATTGTCGCAAGTAATAAAAGTTGTTTGCCTTTGAAACAAAGTTGAAGGAGAAAAAAATGCTACTATATCCTCAGCTTTGGGAGTCTTTCTAGAACTTTAGGTGAAAAGTAGCTCAAACAGCAAGGAAATCAATAGTAACAAAGGGAATCTCTTTATTCTAGTGAAAGGCTCACTTTGCTATACACACAATTAATTAAAAGCAGGGACATGGCTAGGAATAAAGAAGACAATGAAAAGTTCTAGCATAAAAGCTGTAAAAAAGCCCGAGTTTGCCTTTAAATAAAGATCTCACTGAGCTCAGCCAGAAGGCCTCTGAGGTCAGTGCCTGCTTTTTCTAGTGGGTAGGGGACAGAACACAAAGACAGGCAGGAGACACGTCCTCATCCCAGCACCAACGCGCTTCTCCGTAATCAGTTTTGGCTTTGGTTTCACACAATTCAAACAGCCCAGCCTCTTCTCATGTTGCCGAAATCATTGCTCAGGGAATGGCTTTGCCACCTTTCATCATTTATCTCAGGAAATAAAATAATCAGGACACTGGCCCATGGTGTCCTTCCTAAACTCAGGCCAGCTTCACAGCCTGGTCTGTTTTTCAGAAAAGGTACATGCAGTCCACTTCAACCAGAAATCACCTATAAGCCTTAAATCAAGCCTTACAATGACACATCTAAGGATAAATTATTTTTAAATACTTTTTTTTTTTTTTATTAGTTTCAGAGAGGAAGGGGGAGATAGAAACATCAATGATAAGAATCATTGATAGGCTGCATCCTGCACGCCCTCTACTGGGGATCAAGCCCACAATCCAGGCATGTGCCCTGTCCGGGAATCGAACTGTGACCTCCTGGCTTATAGGTCGACATTCAACCACTTGAGCCGTGCCAGCCAGTCCAAGCATAGATTATTTTTAACATTAAACTATTTCAAATTATGTTATGACTAGAGACCCAGTGCACAAAATTTGTGCATGGGGGAAACAAGGTCCTCTTAGCCTGGCCTGCACCCTCTCCAATCCAGGACTCCTCGGGGGATGTCTGATTGTCCCTAACTGCCTCTGCCTTGCCCTGCACCCTGGACCTAGGATTCCCTCCTCCGGCCAGTCACAGGCACCTGGGCTTCCCTCCCTCTGGCTAGCCACAGGCACCCAGGACCTGGGCCAGTTTCACCCAGGCTGACTGCAGTTGCAGGAGACAGTGGGCAGGCAGCTTCACCCAGGCTGCAGTCACAGCCTCTGGCGCCCTGCACCAAACAGCATCCCACAGGGCAGCTGTTAAAGAGGGAGATGTCCAAGTCCTATCACAACCTAGGAATCAGACTCTCTGGAAATGTGATCTGGAGGTGTACATTTTAACAAGCCCCAGAGATTTTTATACACATTGAACTGTTGTAGAGGCAATGGCTGTGTAGGAGTCACTACACCTACAGACCAGGAAGCTACTTCCAAGATGGGAATGGCACCTATTTGAAAACATGACTTGCAAATTATGCTGAAAGCGACAGCAAACCATCTCGTGTAGGAGTAAATAACCATTGTACTAGGGTATGAAAAGGCATAAGGTGAAGTTTGGTGTATTATGAATGTGGCACAGTAAATAAAATTATGTGCACAAAATATTAGTTTATTTCTATGGGAGCCATTGTGTTCTTAGTATATAAAATGTATCTAATTAAACAATTATGAATCTATTTTGTGTCCTAGAAATGTTTTGGGGGAAAGATGGCAAAAATGTCATTGGAGCTAAAATGAAAATGTTTTGTTTTGGAAAAAGAAAAAAAAAGGCATGCAGTGAAAAAGGGGTTTCAAGATTACGTCTAAAAAGGCTGTGTTAATGTATAACTAACCTACTGAGTTCTTTTATGTGCCTGGCACCTACTGAGTCCTTTTATGTCCCTGGCATTTTAGTATGACTTTTGTAACTAAATTAAATAACCTTAATTTCACCATGATTCTGAGATATAAATGATAACACTCCCATCTTACCAATTAGAAAATAAAGGCTTAGAGAGATAAAGTTGCTCGAGGTCACAAGGTTAGCAGAGTTGGATAAACTGTATATCCACACAATGGACATTGCTCAGTGGTAAAAAGGAATGAATATGCAACCTCAAAATAAGTATGCTGAATGAAAGAAGCCAGACCAGAGGAATACAGACTATATGACTCCATTTATAGAGTAGTAGTGGCCTGGTGCACAAAATTCATGCATGGGGGGATGAGGTTCCCTCAGCGCAGCCTGCACCCTCTCCAATCGGGGACCCCTTAGGGTAGGTCTGACTGGCTGTGGGATTGGGCCTAAACCAGCAGTCAGACATCCCTCTCACAATCTGGGACCACTGGCTCCTAACTGCTCAACTGCCTACCTGCCTGATTGCCCCTAACTGCCTCTGCCTGCCTGATTGCCCCTAACCCCTCTGCCTGACTGCTTGATCACCCCTAACCTCTCTGACTACCTGCCTGCCTGATCGCCCCTAATTGCTCTCCTCTGCTGGCTTGATCTCGCCCCCAACTGACCTGCCCTGCCAACCTGATCTCGCCCCCAACTGGCCTGCCCTGCCAGCCTGATCTCACCCCCAACTGACCTGCCCTGCCAGCCTGATCTCACCCCCTACTGCCCTCCCCTGCTGGCCTGATTGCCCCTAAACCCCTGTCGGCATGATCTCACCCCCAACTGCCCTCCCCTGCCAGTGTGATTGCCCCTAACTGCCTCTGCCTCAGCCCCCACCACCGTGGCTTTGTCTGGAAGGAAGTTGGACATCCAGAAGATGGCTAGTCAACCCGGCCTAATTAGCATATTACCCTTTTAATACTATAAATTTTAGAAAATGCAAATTAACTATAGTGTAGAAAGCAGATCAGTGCTACCTGGGCATGGGCGAGTGGAAGGAGGAAGAAGGAGGGGTTACCAAGGGAACTAAAACTTTTAGAAATGGCAGACTCTTCACTATCTTGATTGTAGTGATGGTTTCATGTTTCAAAACTTGTCAAACTGTACACTTTAAATAGTATGTGCAGTTTGTTTACTACGTGTTAATCATACCTCAATAAAGCTGTCTAAAAGCAAGTAGAAAGAGAGAGAAGTTCGGGGCCTAAGAAAGCAGCACCTCCCTAATGCTATATTTTATTTAATGTAATCTTATGTTCTTGAAGTATCTTTTTCCTTTTTCTTTCTGTAGCAGGAAGATTTATTATGGAATGTGACAGAATCAATTTTAAATACAGCCACCAAATGGTGTGTAGTGCTCTTACTCTGACATCTAAAAACCGAGGAAGAAATAACATAAGCCTATAATGATTGCCAGCAGTGATTCAGTGTTCTTTCCAAGTACCAGTAATGTTACTGCCATCAAAAGATTAGGATAAGAATTGGAGGGGAAAATGTTAAATGAGTCCATGTCTGTAAATATTTTTGAGCACCTGTTATGTGCCAGATACTTTTAGGCACCAGTGATAGGGAAAAAATGCATTAAGACACAATTCAAGTAAAGTACAGAGGTGTCATTAATAATTTCAGTATTGCTGACTAAGGGATGATGTTGCTCTCCGCATCCAAACTTAAGAGGAGAGGACACCTTAAGAGAAAAAACAAAGAGGTATGACTACAGCTAGCTATCAAAGTGCAGCAGGTCCTCGGGTTATGTCGGAGATCCATTCCTACGGCACGAAACGCAATTTTCCCTGTAAGTCGGAACCCACCTACACAAGCACCTACGTCACTCACATGGAGCACATACACAGCAGTAACGAAGTGAAACAGTAAAAAAAATTTAAAAGAAAGATAACAATTCCTGACCTTTACTTGTGGTAAATAAATAATAAAAAACATAAAGCACATAGGTACATACGTTGAAATGACAGAACTTTTTTTTTTTTTTTTAATAAATAAATGGGAGACGGTGACTTAACCACAAAACCACATTCGTTGAGTCCGACATAACCTGAGGACTGCCTGTAACAAACCAGTGACAAAATGATGCATTGAACAGTTAAGAGAACATCCAAGTGCAAAAACATAAAGCCATAATGGCCTTCAGCACAACTGGTTCAGAGTATACCAAGACTTTATAACTTGAACCCTCCCTGAAAGAGTCCTCAAGGTTATCCCAGTCTTATAAATAGCTTATCTCTTACGAAAATAATTTATAGCTAACTGTTGATTAACCATGGTTAGAATAAGTACTTGACCTTGACTTTGTGGTGTTTTTTTTTTTAATTTAATTTTACTATGCATCAGGGATATATTTAAATATTGGAAGGCATTTATTTATCGGATTAATAGTAACTAACAAAAACTAAACACCTACAGCAGCATGGGAGACCTCACAACACGGCCCACCAATCAGATGAGGAAGTCTGGGGGCAGTGCCCTCTCCTCTGCCAGTGCCTCTGGGAAGGGAGGGCTGGGGGAAAGGGAAAGCAAGGGGAGTTCCAAAATGGCCCTAGGATCAATCCTGCAAGGTTGTGAAGAACTGGGGAGGGAGGGAGCCTACAGGTTGGGGGTGGAGGGGGTCTCACTGAGATATTGAAGAAGAAAAAAAGGGTTGGCTAAGAAACAGAGCCTGACTACCATTTGGCAGTTTTTATGTCAGTTAATTTCTGAACATTTACACATACACTAGAGGCCCGATACACAAAATTCTTGCAAGAGTAGGCCTTCCTGCCCTAGCTGGTATGGCTCAGTGGATAGAGAGTTGGCCTGGGGACTGAAGAGTCCCAGGTTCGATTCCAGTCAAGGGCACATGCTCGGGCTGTGGGCTTGATCTCCAGTGTGGGGCGTGCAGGAGGCAGCTGATCAATGATTCTCTTTCATCACTGATGTTTCTCTCTCTCTGCCCCTTTCTCTCTGATCTTAAAAAAAAAAAAAGAAAAAAAAGAGTAGGCCTTCCTTCCCCCAGCTGCCAGCACCGGCTTCCCTCTGGCACCCGGGACCTGGGCTTCCCTGGCAGCCCCGGATTCCTCTGGAAGGTCATGAGTCTAATTAGCATATTATGCTTTTATTAATATAGGTGATATACACACACAGCACTTTTACTCTTTGGGAGACAGTATGAACTCAACATGTATGAGCACAGCTCAAGTTAGAATGCTTAGTATGAATTCTTGCTCAGTCTCACAAGCTCTGTGACTTGGCCAAGTTACAGCATCTCCTTAAGATAGTTTTCTCATCCATAAAACAAGGCTGAAAAATACCAAAGTAGCAACCACCTCTGTGATTTTTGTGAGGATTAAATGAGATAACACGTGCTCCAAACATAGCATACTAAATGTTCACCATTCTTGTTTGGATAGTTGAAAATGGCCACTGTAGTCCTAAACATTGGATACAATTTACCAGGTAAGTTTATATTACATCCTTTTTGTACCAAGTGTTAAGTATTTGTTATTTTGTTTAATCCTTGATTAACCGGAGGGAATGTTATAATCACTTAAGAACCAAAATTAGTTATAAGCTGGAATTCACCTGTTAATCAATTTTGTTTTGAAAGTATCTTGCCTAGTACTTTAGGGAATAGATGTTTAAAAAAAATAGTTTGAAAGAACTGAAACTCTGGGGGATTTTGCATTTTCATATTTCTGTCCTATTTTAGAAGCGGATCTGGTACCCTGAGAACACGAAACTAGCAAGTAAAACTCAGTACCTACCTCCTTCTGGCAACCTTTAATTTCTGAACATTCCTCTAGTTTCTTTAAAACATCCTGGGTAACCAAGAGTGCGTCTGAGAAGATACTTTCATTTTCTAGAAGAAAATTCACCTGGTAGTGTTTTGTCTCATACTCTGAATGTAAAACAAACAAAAAGAAAAACTCAGTGATTCGTTACCTGAAATGACTTTTGAAAAGAGAAGCTTCAGGTCATAAACTGCACTTGCGAGTCATCCAGCACACCCGTTATCAGTAATAAATAGAAAACTGTGTCTCTAACATCTGCCTTCTTTGTGCCATCCTCATCCTGGCTAAAATAATGGGCAAGTATAAAAAATGGTGCACTGTTATTCCAATATTGCTTTTCTGCTCTGTAGTTCAGCTTCAGATTTTTAACACTCACAAACACAGGTACTTTTACAAGAAGAATGTCCTGGTAGGAGTAATGTATTAGATTTTTATATCCTACCTAACGGTGGTCTCTGATAAATTTATCAATGAAACAAAAAAATTCATAAAGGTCATTGAATCCAGTCATTGATGATCAGATAGATTACAAAACAACTAATACAAGTGTATTACCTGGTTCTGTGCTGGCCTCCTTTGGCTCAATGAAGGCCTGGACAACAGGGGGGGAAGGACCGATCTCCGCAGTGAGAGGAGTCTCCGCTGGGGCCTCAGCATCCCCCTGACGCTCCCGGGCGGGGGAAGGACCCACACTCATCTCTTGTGCGACCGCAGGGACGGCTTCCTGCGTCTCGGCCTTCACCGGGGCGGAACCCTCCGGGGGAGGCGGCGGCTCCCCCGCACCCTCCGAAGAAAGGATTTCTACTTCGGGCTTCTCCGACTCCTTCCTGCATGACTCCAAGGGTGGCACGGAGACATCCCTCACCACCTGGCCCTGAACAGAGCAGTTTACAAGGCTACTCAGAAGGTTTTTACAACTAACAGCCACATCAAACATCTGGAGGCTGTCGGCCAAAGAGATGATTTTGGAGAAGTTGTGCTTGCCCACAGGCAGTTTGCCAGTGTACATCATCTCTAACAAGAGGGCGAACTCCTCGGGGCTCACCACGGATGCATCGATGGAGATGGTGTCTGTGTTGTCCAGCAGGGTTTTGAAGAGGAGGCTGGCAGCAGCCAGGACAAGTTTGTGGGCCCGGAAGTAAATGGTCCCAATGGAAATGGTGCAGTCGCAGAACTGCTGCTCCTTGCACAGCGTGTAGAGCTGCTGGAGCAGCTGCCGGCTGTAGTTGGGGAGTTCCATCGCATCGGCTCTGCCTGGAGGCCAACTCTTCCTCTGCTCTTCCAGGATTTGCTTTGTGAGGATCAGAACTAGATCCTAGAGAAATCGCAAAAGCCCATGTTAATACTTCACAACACACAGGGAAGTGCCTTGAATGAAATATTAAGGCAATCCACTCATTCATTAACAAATGTTGCTTAATATGAAGGGGCTCTGAAGGCGTATGCCCTAGAGGTGTAACATCCAAATGTACACCCTGCATCCTACAGAAATCCCGAGCAGAGAAATTAACATAAAAACTGGCCTTTGACACGCAGCAGAAAAAAAAAAACCAGAATACTTTCAAAACCCTAGGCATAGACTCATTCAGGGAAAAAGGAAAATATAGAAAAGAGCTCACTATTGTAAGCTATATGAGGAAACATGAATGTGAAAGGTAAATCTATAAAAGCTAACAGTAGAAAATGTCAAAGGGTATCTTTGAAGGCTAGAAAAACTTTTTAAACTACAAGCCAAAAAAAAGGGTAGAAGAAAAAAAAAGGTAAAGGATAAATTTGACTATATTGATATTAAAGGTTTCTGTCAAAGAACTCTGTAGATATAAATTAATAGACAAATGGACAAATGGTAAAACTAGGAGATAATATTTGCAAAGTTTAAAGGCAACAAAGAATCAAATCTAGACTACTTAAGAGGTTTCTGTAAATCTTAGGGAAAACATGACATCCAAGTGGAGATGGGAAATGGGAAAAGTATATAACTACACAATTCAGAGAAGGAAAATTATAGTAGCAGTCATTGTTACAACACATCTAACATTTATTTGATAAGGCAGATGCTGTAATTATCCCGTTATTGATGGGCAGCCAAAGGCCAAAAGAGGTTGAGTAATTTCTCCAATGTCTCACAGTAACGTGTGGTAGAACATGGATTTGCATCCAGGGCACCACTGGTAGGTTTACAAATTGATACAGTTGTCCTGGGGGGGAAAATTGGTAATATTTAATTAAATTTTTTGTGCATATTTGCCTATGACTCAGAAATCATGATTCTAGGTATATATCCTAGAAAAATTCTCACATAAGAAAACATAGGCAAAAAGATCACTGGGGTATTGTCTGGGGTAGCAGGGAGAAGAGAGGCAATTTAGATGTCCATCACTAAAAGAATGTGTCTATGACGTATACTATGGAATATAGTGCAAAGAACTGCCAAGTAGTTATTCAGACCAAAACATAGATACATCTTAAATAACCAGTGTTGAGCAAAAAATGTAAGAACCAGAATGAGATATAGCGCATGACACCATTTATATTAGTCAAAAATACACAATCAAAACAATCCTATATGGTATATAAAGTGACATACACAGCCAAGGACATTTTATCAAATATATGTAAGAGTGGGTGCTGGGGGGAGGAAAATGGGAGTAGGGGTTAATGAAAACTAAACTCAGGCAGCCTGGTTCTGAGGTGGTTAAAACTCCACTGCCCCTCTGTAATTAAAAAAACAACATAGAAGATAAAAGAAGGGAGACCAGAGTTAAAGTGTTCCAAGGTCAAGGGGATGACAAAAACAATGATTAACTTTAACCTTTGTTAAGAGATGTATGTTAACAGGTAAGGGCAAAAGAGAACAGGAACTAAATAAATATTTTCAAACAAGAGGTATAAAAGAAAATAAAAAAATGTGATTGATCCAATAGCAATTTAAAAAAAGGGAAAAGGGAAGGCAAAGAAAGTGTTTTAAATAAAAAAACAATTTAAGATGGTAGAAATAATTCCAAATGCATTAATAATTACGATTTTTAAAAAGGCAGATTAAACTTTCTTGTTAAAAGGCAGAGAGAGCCCTGGCTGGCATAGCTCAGTTGGTTGGAGTATCATCCCATGCACCAAAAGATACTGGGTTTGATTCCTGGTCAGGGCACATGCGGGAAGCAACCAATTGATGTTTCTCTCTCTCTCTCTCTCTCTCTCTTCTCTCTCTCTCTCTCTCTCTCTCTCTCTCTCTCTCTCTCTCTCTCTCTCAAATAAATAAATAAATAAAATTAAAAGGCCAAGAGATTCTCTGTTTGGATTTCTAAAAATGAGGGGGAAAGCACCTAGCTATATGTTGCTTTTAAAAGAATAAAGTGTGGGTATATTTACTCGTAAAACAGTGGTTAGCACATAATAAATACTACATGTGTTAGCTGTTATTATTACTAAGAGAAGATGTGAATAATTCTCATTATATGGGTTTTTTAAAAATTTATTTTTATTGATTTCAGGGAGGAAGGAAGAGGGAGAGAATCATGGATCAGCTGTCTCCTGCAAGTCCCCCACTGGGGATCGAGCCCACAACCCGGGCATGTACCCTTGACCAAAATCAAACCTGGGACCTTTCAGTTCGCAGGCTGATGCTCTATTCATGGAGCCAAACTTGAAGCGAGCTATCTGACATGACAACTGAAGTATCTATCTGTAAATAAACAATTAAACTATATAATCTTTGTAGACCACTTTCAGGTACGTACTACTGTTTATGAGGAAAACACTAGTGATTTGGGGGCTGCAGAAATATACTATAGAGGCTAAGTTATACTTTCCCGATCTCACAACTAAAATGTAAAAGCCTCTTACTTACATTTTAGTGAGTTTACCCCAACCTCCCTTTGCAAAGATGTTAAAAAGAGGAGAGAGAAGATAGCATAGCTAGAATGTCACAAAAGTGTGCTTTGCAGAGTTAAGAAACTATAGTGTAAACACTGCATGTTGGAAATCTCTAAGGGAATCCTGTAGATTCTCATATAGAGGCAACCTAAATCATGTTATTAAGCACTTCCTGAAATTGCTAGTCTTGGGAAAATTGTCAAAGGTCCTAGGGGGAAACATTTAAGCAACAAAAGAGCACCAGAATGATGAATGTTCCTCAAGGAACAATATTAAAGCCTCAAGAAAAGACCATACTGATATAGAATAAATATACATTGAAAAAACTTAATTGGCTGAAGCAAGTGCTGCATAATGACCTGAAACACAAATGGGACTTCAACATAAAGTGAAAACGAGGCCAGCTTTCTAAAGAAAGCACATATATATTTTTTATCTGTCTCTCTGTCTATCTATCTATTCATTTATAGTTTTATCCTGTATACTTCCAAAAATGAATTGGAAATTTGAAGATTCTTTAAGTTATAAAGAAACAACAGGCCGAAACCGGTTTAGCTCAATGGATAGAGCGTTGGCTTGGGGACTGAAGGGACCCGGGTTCAATTCCGGTCAAGGGCATGTACCTTGGTTGCGGGCATATCTCCAGTAGGGGGTGTGCAAGAGGCAACTGATCGATGACTCTCTCATCTATGTTTCTAACTCTATCTCTCCCTTCCTCTCTGTACAAAATCAATAAAATATATTTTAAAAAGAAAAAAAAAGAAACAACAGTCACAGGAGAAAAAAACACAAAACACAAAAGTAGCAACGAAGTCATAGTTGGTAGAAGCTATAGAATCCCTTTAATGAACACAGAGGAATATAAAAACTTACAGTTTTGATATGTACTGCTTAGTTTAATAAAATAAATGTTCTGAAATCCACAACTGCTGGCAATGTTCTTAGCAAAGCACACAGATAAAGGCCCTCACTGCCACTGCGGGGAGTAAGAGACTCTTCTGTGCCTCAGTAACTGGACCTGCCATTCCCACATTCCCTGTACTTATTTTCTCCTAAATCAACCAATAATTTATGGGCCAACTGCCTACTATTTACTCAGCACATTGCTAGGTGCTATGTGGGAGCCAAGTGAAATTAAACAAGATCCTTGGCCACAGGGAGTTTGTAATAAAATTGACCTCACACTGAAATGATCGAAGAACAAAACTCTTAAGAGACTCAATCCACATGAGACAAGAAGAGGGAAAGAAAGAGGAGGAGAGGAAAAACAGATCGATCCGAGTGAGTGGCAAGGAAAGGGAAAGTGATGGAACAGGTAAAGGTAAGTTAGGTAGAATTTCAACAGGCAAGAGGGAAAAGGTAAAGAAGTACAGACTGAGGGAGAACCATGAACCCAGTCCAAAAGAGAACAGTTGGCACACACGCTGAAAATAATGTATGTGCGCAGGCAACAGGCACTGAAAAGGTATCAGATAAGCAGGTGCCATTTTGATTATGGACACTGGGCAGGCTAGAGTGGGTCTCCAAGAAAAAGTGTGGAGTACAGGCTGCCTAGATTAGGGAGGCCAGAAAATGAGCAAAGGAACTTACATCTTCTTGAGGGAGAAGCTTCTGAAATAAAAACAAAGTGACAAGTAGGATGGACTAATGAGGAAAACTGAGCAGCAATGCGAAGGAAGAATGGACATTCTATATATATTATCTACAATTGGACAACATGGAGCAGAAGCTGGGCCCACCTCTGCTAGATTTCTGTATTCCAATATCCTATATAATAAGGGGGTAATATGCAAATTGACCCTCCCACCCTCACACAAGATGGCTGCCCCCATGTGGTCAAAGATGGCTGCTACAAGATGTCAGACAGGGGAGGGCAGTTGGGGGTGACCAGGCCAGTAGGGGAGGGCAGTTAGTGGCAACCAGGCTGGCAGGGGAAGGCAGTTGGGAGTGACTGGGCAGGCAAAGGCAGGCAGTTGGGGACAATCAGGCCAGCAGGGGAGCAGTTAGGCATCGATCAGGCTGGCAAAGGAGTGGTTAGGGGGTGATCAGGCTGACAGGCAGGCAAGCAGTTGGGAATCAGCAGTCCCTGATTGTGAGAGGGATCCCAGATTGGAGAGGATGCAGGCTGAGCTGAAGGAACCACCACCATCACCACCACACACCTCCTCCCTTCCCCCAGTGCATGAATTTCATGCACCGGGCCTTTAGTCCTATATAATAAAAGGCCAATATGTAAATCGACAGAATGGTGAATGACTGGTAGCTATGACAAGCACTGACACCAGGGGGCAGATGATCAATGCAGGAGCCGCCCCCTGTTGGTTAGTGCGCTCCCACAGGGGGAGCACCACTCAGCCAGAAGCTCTGAGCCAAGCTCATAGCTGAGGAGTGCAGCGGTGGTGGTGGGAACCTCTCCTGCCTCCACAGCAGCATAAGGATGTCCGACTGCTGGCTTAGACCTGATCCCTGTGAGTCGGACATCCTCCAACGGCTCCTGGTCTGCAAAAGGGCACAGGCTGGTCTGAGGGATGACACCCATCCCAAGTGCATGAATTTCATGCACCAAGCCTCTAGTTCCATGATAAAAGCCATTCTAATATTTATCAGGGGTCCTCTATTCTGCTTCCCTAACAATTCTGTACTCTCCTTGCAGAACATCTCTCAGGGCCTAAGACATTTCTCTTATGGTTTCGTTTGGTGCTACCTCACCTGCTTAGAGCATTTTTTCCCCTTACTGTTGCTAATCCCTATCTCCTGAATAAAATTTTTACTTCTCTTGATGTTTTGGCTCTGCTGAACCAGAAAGCTAGAAGGGACCTTGCTGAGCCCTATTCATTTCAGCAAACAGTTCACTACTTTATCTATCATGTACTCTTGTCATGTGACTAAATGACCTTACTGCAATCTCTTCCTTTTTTAAGGAAGGAAACTGAGGTTTTGAGAGGCAGAGTTGCTCTTTGATCTGAGTCAGCTTTAACCCCAGGGCTGTTTAGTATCACACAAACAACCAGAATCAGGTGAAATAACAGGCACTCTCAAATAATTAGAGCAAAGATCACACACTCTGAAACAAGAAATGGGGCATTTGCTCCACACAAAAAGATGATTTAAAATGTAAGGTATCTAAAGAATCGGCTAAGTTAAAAGGGAACCACTAGCAATTATTTCTGAGAACGCAAGGAGGATTGATAAGGTTAGAAAAGGGTGACTGTAGCTTTTAGCAGGCCCAGATTTCTCAAGTTCAAAAGCAGCTGTCATTATTCTCTTATCTTACACTGACAGCCTAAAAGGCAGCAATTTATAGTGTAAGGGAGGAAGATTTTTGTATCTGACACTCTTGGGTGTATGGTAGTATATTTTCTTATGTATCATCATGGTTATTTCTAATGTTATCATCACTACCATCATCATTCCATCCCAAATGCTAGTCTACTCCTGTTCCAGTCCCTAAGATTTGCAGCAACATTTGACCGACCTGTGTGCTTTCCTAAGTACATCCTGGTCACTGGGGAATCCAGGTAGACAGCACAGCTCTGAAGAACTCAGCACTCAAAATTCTAAAGCAGCTGAATCAGACAGAAAACACTGTTGGGGATTTGGGGTGCTGTCTACTGAGCTCTATGGCAGAAATCAAGTAAGGATGATGCTATGATAATAATACCTTGCTTATATACTGGGATTTGTGCCTCATCATCCCATTTATCCTCGAAGACTAAGACTCAGAGATGCCAAATGCCTTACTATGGGCCACAGAGTTAATAAGGAGCAAAAAAGAGCCCAAGTCCCAATTCTCAAGCTATGGTTCTTTCCTTTGTAATGCGAAAGCCTCACTAAATGCCAAGGCTTAGCTACCACTTCTGCAGATCATTCTCCCAAGAGCTCAGCAGCCATTAAGAAGTATAGCTGCCAACTCTAGGTCACTTAACAAGTACACTTACAGCCTCCCTCTGAGGGAACTGCCCCACTGGCTCAAGAGATTATATTGTTCTCAATTACCAATTCATGTCTCTCAACAAATTAGTCTTAATGATATTTTGCTCTCTCTTCATATTCTACCAAATTATACTAGAATATTAATCATCAAATAACCACTAGTAAGAGCTACTAATAATTAAGTACCTTGTTATGTTTATAAGAACTTTTTGCGTGTTACCTCCTTTGATACTAACAACTTGGCAAGAACGTCAAATCCAATTTAAAACAAGTACTGATAGTGAAGAATTAAGGAACAGGCCTAAGATCACATAGTAAAACAGTAGAGAAACTGAGATTTTAATCCAGCCGGCCGGATTCTAAAGCTCATGCCCTCTGTCCACTAGAACATTTCTCAAGCTTTCATGTGGGTAAGAATCATGGGGGATCTTGCCAAAGGAAAGATTCTGATCCAGAAGTTCTGGGTGGGGCCTGAATTCTGCATTTCTAATAAGCTCCAGGTGATATGAATGCTGTGGGTTCTAGGAATCCTCTCTGAGTCACAAAGAACATGACATTATCTCTTCCCAAATCTGTTTTTCACATCTAATTATTATGCTTTAAGCAATCCTTCACCTCTAAAAAGTTGCAAGTCAAATCCCTTTTTCCCCCCATCTGCCCTTGGCTCCAGCCTGAAAAACAAACTCCAGAATAGCTCTGGGAATAAAACATACAAAATATGGAAGCTTCCAATAACCAGGCCTTAGTGACTAGCGCTGTGGCCTGGCACCAAACTGAACTCCTTTAAAATGCATTTCAGCAACCTGGTCCTCCAGGACTAGCTCAGCTTCCCTGGCTGCTGCCCAAGTAACTAGAGGTCAAATTGCTCCCAATCTCGAGTTAAGTGGTCCACCAAGCCTGGTCAAGCCTTGGAAGGGCCTTAGGATGGTAAGCCATTCGATAAACGAAAGCTGAAATGCATACAGTGAAGAGATCTTGGTTCATGACATTATATATGATCTATTGTGGCATATCCTTCCTGACCACTGTGCCACCAGTCTTCCCCGAAAGAATCAGACAACTCTACTTATCCTCCATAGCCTCCTACTCAGATCCCCTGAAAATGGTATTAAAGAGCATCTTAAGATCTGTATTCTCTTTCCTAGTATCAAGTCTAAAATTAAGAATCAATATTAAGTGCTGCCTTTTCATTTGGTAAAATCAGGAGAGCCTCAAAAGGCTTAATCACAAATTCCACTACCTGCCCTGCCCCCATGGGTGAGGTCCTGTAGCCAAATTATCTTTCTTATAAAGGGACCAGGTGCAGTTCCTGTTTATCCTTGAGCAGTGGGATTTAGTTCCCTATAGCCCCAATTTTTCAAATAAACCATTCACATCCTCTGGCAGGAGCCAGAGGGCACTCGATCCTCTTTAGTTACAAAGCCTGCCTCCCACAGCCCCTGGTCCCGCTGCTCCTGAGTACAGTCGCACCCTGGCATGGCTGGCTGGGTTCTCCTCTGGGACCAAGTGTATATGCTTATAAACTGCTGTCGATCTTCTCTGTCCAGTGTCCTGTGTTTTAGGTTCAGCCATAACCCTAGGATTAGAATCCTTCCCTTGTCATTGGGATGAAATGGAGGTCATTAAAACATATTTTTTGCCCAATCCACCAGTCTCTGCTCTTTTCACTTCTTTGAATCTCTTGAATGCCTTTGACAGGACCTCAACTACCCTGATGGTAATGATGCCCAGCACATGTAGATCACAGTCTATACACTTTCCCATTTACTTCCCTCCCTCTGAGGCAGAATGCCATCATTATCTCTAATTTTCAGGTGAGGAAACTAGTGACCAACAAGGTTATGCAACTTGCCCAAGACACACAGCTAATGAATTTGGGCAGAGCTCAAATGCAGATCTGCCTGGCTCTTAATGACCACCTTAGCTGTGACAGGCTTTCTGGGCTCACTGCTGTCATTCCTCAAGGCCTCTCACAGACAAGCACACTGCGGGATGCCAACAGGAGCGCCTGCATTTGAGGCACTTGTTTCTTCGGCCGGTCTCTGCTGAAAGATGGATGGAGATGTGTATCTGGCACACGGTGCTGTTGGAAAAGGCCAGCTGACTGGATAGGTGCCAAGACTCTTCCCTCGATGACTTGAACTTAAGGTCTGGTTTGGTTGTCAACCTTACAGATACAAAAACCCCATCCTATAGAAGTCTCACAGTTAATTGGAAGGGGGGGGGGCGGTGTTAGATAACACTGTCAAAATTCATAAGAACTATAAATCAAAAAGTCAATTTATTAGTTCATTTACTAGTGAAATATGCAGTTATCTGTAAAAAAAAATAAAAAAATTAAGGAGTGAGGCCAAGAATCATCAGAACGCCTTTTAAGAATCACAGAAGAGGCTATATTCACTGGAAGCCTGATGCATCTGTCTTTCCATGGAAGTAGATGCCTGGCCACAAGACTGGGCAGATAGAGTCTGAGGGTGAATGCACACTGTACAGGAAGCACCAGCTGCCATGCTATCTTTTCACCTTCATCACTGAGTTTCTAGATTCTTCTGTGGCTACCATCTCTCTTTGGAATGGTTGGACTAAGCTTTGTCCTTGAAGTAACCCTGTACATGTACCTAATAGCAGTGACCATGTGCCAATTTTTCAGACTCTGAGAATGTAAGGAGTGCCCTCCTTTGCTCCCGCCCGGGCTTTTCTGTTGGTTCTCCAAACATCTATCTATAGCAGATCACAACTCCTCTTTCCAGGAGTCTAAGCCCAATGAAGCTTTCAACTCACTTCAAACTTACCCGCCTTCTAAGTTCCATCTGGGTCATCCACCTTATACTGGCTATCCCACACCCTGTGTGATCTTAGGAAAATTACTTAACCTGGGTGGGCACAGTTTCCTCGTCTACAAAATAGGAGTCTTAATAGTACCCCTCTCATTGAGTTGTTAGAAGCTTTATTAAACGAGTCCACACACTTAAAGCACCAGCACTAGGAATACACTCAATAAATCAATAAGCTACTGGCCATCATCTCCACTACCACCTCACCACAGATTCTCAAAACAGAGACACAGCAGATTAAGGTCCACTAGAAAGTAACCATTACATTCAACTATTCTTTTTCCAGACTCTCAATTTCAAATGGAATTCTTCTTTTGAGTCATTCTATAAAATAGCATGATATAAAACATCCAAATGCTTGGCATAACAAATGGCTAGTGTCCTCTTATCTCAGACTAATTCAGAGAAAAGAGCGATTTACAATGGAAGGAGGCTTTGAGAGACTTATCTGCCTTTGCTCTGCCGTTCTGGGCCATGCTGCTCTGATCCAATAGTTCATCCAAGACAACTCTCAACAGGCCAAACTGCAAAATCTCCCAAGCAACAACACATTCATCTAATGAGTGACTGGGGACAGTGACTGCATCACATCTGGGTGACTCTTGTATCCTGCGTCGAGAGCCTCATCAAGCAATCATCCTTCAGTGCTTTCACATCCAACCTCTCAGGTGTTAATAAAGACCCTTGGCTTTGTCGCTGGTACCGATAGACTTTTTGCTCTGACCTGAAACTGTGGATGAGTCCTGAGTTCTCACCAACTTGATTATGAGAATACTTTTCTTCAACAGGGAATAAATCTGGACCAACACAATGCCAAATTCTAAGTTGAGAGATACTAGTCTAATGTGAATATCAAAGCACTCAGACAAATAAGAGACCAAGCCAAGCCTTGGGACTCCAGAAGCTGTGTGCTTACAATAAAGGTTTGGAGCACGGGCTCCAGACAGACAGACAGGGAGTGAAGTGCAGCTCTGCCCCCTAACTATCTTTATAACTTTAGATAAGTTGCTTAACCCTCTAGGCCTCAGTTTCCTCATATGTAAAATGGGGATAATAATAGTTATCTCATGGGGTAGTTACAAGCAATAATATACTACTGCATGTAAATAAGTCAATATACATAAAGGACATTTCCTGTAACATTTTAAACATTCACTAAATGTTAAAAGAAATAATAAAAATACACCTGCCAAAATACGTTTTTATATTTCTTAGGTTGGATGGTCAGTTCACAGATGTACTTTTTAAAAATCACTCTGCCTCATAATTGTATACATTACCTATGTATCTTCGATATATGCAAATATTACAAAAATTCTTCTTTAAATGTCTTCTAGACAATCCATTATTAGTTTCATACAGCTGGTCTGAGATGGGAGTCAGCTAGGAAAGAGAATGAGGGAGTTAGGCCTCGTATAGCCTTAAACACACTGGAAATGGGAGGCGATACAAAGAACTTCGGAAATCACCTGGTTCAATGCCCACATTGTGTAGATGAGAAACTGTTGAGAAGTAAAGTGTTTTTAAGACCTAGTTAACTAGTGACAGAAATGAGGCTGATCTTGTTACCCTTGTCTGAGCTATATATTCTAAGTGGAAAGTAATGAGGAGGATATTTTGGAAAGGGAAAGGGGTAGACATAGTAGTTTGGAAGGGTTAAGGAAGCGACCTAACAATATGTAGCCAACGTTTACCAAAATCTATTATATCCCAGGCACCATGCCAAGAACTTTGCATGGGTTGGCCTTATGTAATTTGTGTAAAACCTGTGAGGCAGTTACTATTATTAACTCCACTTTCAACTGGGAAAGTGGAGGCCTAGAGAGATGAAATGACTCGCCCCAAATCGCAAAGCCAGGGAGTGGAGGAGTAAAACGAACCCACACTGTCTGACTCTGGAGCTGGAACCTTACCACTCACAGTACTTTGCCCAACCTTGAGAATTTAAAAAGCAGTTAAGCTTTTGATCCTAGAGTCTTTCTCCTTTTTTTTTTTTTTTTTTTTTGTAACTTCTTTGTTCAGAGGCACTGCAAAGATAAAAGAAGTGATTTTTAAGTAAGAGCAGATGACATTATTTAGCATTTACTTATTCTGTGCAACATGAGGCACCATACACACATTTCTCAAGGCCCGGACTTGTCCCAGGCCACACAGCTGGGCTGTAAAACCCATGCAGCCCCAGCATGACTCCAAGGCTGCTTCCCAGCCTCATCAGTGGACAGTGTGTCCAGCAGGTCTTTACCAAGTTCAGCCAAGTGCCCTTACCTGCGGTTTGACACTGCAGAGAAGAAATTCAGCATAATCTCTGCTCTCGGGGAGCATATGGCACAGCTGAGAAGAGACCACCTTCAGCTTAATATCCTTCCTTTCTTACATCTTAGTAGTTAAGTAGCAGAAACACAGAAGAAAATGAACCGCCAGCTCCCTGTATTACTGTCCTACTGTCCTACCCCACTACTCAGGTCAGCTGACCTTTGGTACCTCTGTGTTCGTTCACAGATGGACTCCATTCTCCTCTCTTCCTAGTGCTGTAAGCTTCTTCTTTTGTCTTTGAAGAAATGTGAATTATTTTCATCTATATAGCTTTCTCTTATCCATCACCAGGGAGTATAACAAGAGGGTTAAATTAAGGAGCTAATAAAAAATGTAAAAGGCATAACTCCTTTATTGTTTTTAACTTTTGAGAAAGAGCCTATGGAGTCTCTAGTATTTGCTCAAAAATGTTCAAAGGAAGACCTGGAACATTTCACCCTCAAAAATTTGCTGCCCGGGAAGAAAATCCAGAACTCCAGGGGCCAATTAGTCTGCTGTCTTGGACTTTGACCTTGGAAAGTCTCCCTGTGGATTGAATCTGACTGGAACTGAGGGCAGTTGACAGCAAAGTGGTGTCTGGGTGGTCAAATTTAATGACTGCCAGGCCTTTAGTGCAACATTTAAAAGTTATAGTACCACAGTAATGTCAGGGCTAAATGTATAAGAGCAATAAGTTTCGCTGTTAAACTTACAAGTTCCTATTATGTTCCTGACATCATGCTAGGAGGTGGGCACTCAAAACAGAGGCAGTCCTTTAAACATTAACTCATCAAATTGCACTAATAAAACTAGACAAAGAGAAGGCAAAGCGTGAGCAGAGCACACCAGAGGAGTAATGACGGAGGGCTTACTATTTGCAAATGGCAAAAGTGAAGGCAGTATCTGTGACATGCATTAGGAGGGACTAATAAAATATTACCAGTTTGAGTTTGAAATAGTGGCTCTCAGCTATCTTCCTTCTTTTTCCTAGCCAGCTGGTGTTAAAAAACAAAACAAAACAAAACAAAACAAAACAAAAAACTTTAATAAGGAGCTAAAAACAAGTTAGCTTCTAAAGCTGACTTTAGCTTTGTAACCTTTGTGTCACTTAACCTTTCAAAATCTGCTTTCTCAAGTGTAAAATGGAGTGAACATGTATATGGGAGTTCACAATGCTATTCTCACTTTTGTATGCTAGAAATTTCCAGTTTTAAAATGGGAATAATTGTACCTATTGCTTAGCTGCTGTTAAGGATTACATAAAATATTATGTAGAAACACCCCATTCAGTGCCTGGCACTTTGTAAGTGTTCAATAAATGGTAATTGTTATTACCAACAGGCTACCTTTTAAAGTTCTGGGAGGGGATAAAGAGAACAAAATACTATGAACCAGTGGGCTAACGGCTGCAGAGTGCAAACTTATAGGTCTAACTAGAGGCATGGTGCACAGAATGGTACACAATAAATTTGGAGTATGTGGATGTATGCAACTTTTCTGAGACGTTTTAGAGGAATCTTAAGATTTTTTTAAATTAAGAATGGAAGTCTAATAAACTGAACAAGAAGCATATAAATTTTATATAAGGAAAACATAAAGCACTCCTGAAAAATCATAAAAGTAACCCTGAGCAAGTAGAAAGACAGGATAGGACAACTCAGTATCAGAAAGATGTCTGTTTTCCCTAAGCTGGCTCATAAATTTAACATGATCTCAATAAGAATGCCATCAAGTTGTCTCCTCCTGAAATTAATTATAAAGTTCATATTGCAGAATAAACAAGCAGGAATAGCCAAGAAAACCCTGAAAAAGAGAAATATGAAAAACAACCAGACTCTAGGACGTATAGCAGAGGCCACTCATCCAAATACCTCCAGAGGTCAGGCAGGTGTACAATCTCTGATGTTTAAATGTAAGCAACTAGTTGTTAAACACTATATGGACCAAACTCTGGCCTACAAAAGATTTCTACTGAGGCAGCATTTTTACAAAATAGCCTAAGAAAAAGATTTAAAAGGTATTTCCTTCCTCTTATTTCCCTTCGAGCACTAATAAACCCAGAAATTACATCTATGAAGTGACTTTCCCAGGGGTCTTAGTATTAGAGAAGTTCTGAGTAAAGTTGTTTTCAAAAAGAAGCTCTTTACTTTCACCGGTACAGACAAAGGGACTGTGGAACAAGGCAGGCAGGCATCCTCTCTTCCTTACTCCTGTCTCTGCCTCCCTGAATCCACCCCTTTCCTCCTCCCCATTTCCCTCCTAACCCTCATCTCCTAACTCCAAAGAACTGAATCCACCTGTAAGAAGTTGATGCCCAGAGCCAAATAATTAGGCTGCTACTGCTCTTCCTTTCACCTGTCTGAAGAAACAAATTCGGTATCTGCTAACAAGGCTGCCAAGACAACCTGCCCCCAGTTCACCAGTCTCACCTACAATAAGGGCAAACGAGGATCTCTAAGGGATTTCTGGAGCACCTCATTGGGTAAATCTCCCTATTACAAATAAGCATCCAACTATGCTTGACTGCTTTAGGCAGGAAAAAAGGCTGGAAAGATAATTTCAAAACTCTGAGATCAAGGCCATACAACTCTAGAAAGTAACTGTTTCCAGAGAGTCTCATCACTACCTCCATTTGGTGATGTGACATTTCGCTGTTGGCTCTGCACCCTTTGAGGGGTTAGGGACCGAGATCTGATTAATGCAGTGGGCTCTCTCCCCAGAATAATGACATTCACACAAATTTGCAGGCAGAGGGTTCATGGATCCCTTGCAGCTGGGCCATTCGCCCCAGATTATCAATCCTTGCTAGAACACATTTACTTCACCGAAGGAAATGAAAGACTTGAAGTCATGATTTTGAGGACCTGACAGCATGATTTGGAGGATAACAACATTAGGAAAGTGTAAGGTCAAGTTAGCTTTCTTTCCTTTCCCTTCTCTCCCTTGAGGCCTGCAGGAGTCTCAAAACTGCACACCCTGCATGACGTTTAAAAAGCGACAATCTCACCTTTGAATTTAAATAACCTTAATATTTAATTTTTCCTCTCTGTGATTATAGCTTGCTTTTTCCACATTATCAAGTTGATGACTTTAGAAGGCAAGCTATTGGAGATCCAGAAACCATATATCCCAATCCAATGCCCTTGTAAAAATCAAAGCGCTCACTCAGGAAGAGTTGAAAGAGGCTGAGGGGTCACCGCCTGCCCCCAGGTTGCTGGCACAGGCAGAACTTCAGAACGGTAATGTAAATACGCAGTATGAGGCAACAGGGCATACCAATTTGTTTTTCAATCTATTTTATTTCAGTTCAAAGCCTCGCTGCAGACAGGCAGTCCAAGAAAATAAGCCACATTTTAGTTACACTCAGTCTTCCTCAATCTCCTAAAGCAGCTGAGCGTTGTCCGAGAATGGCTCTTTTTCCTGCGCTGCCTGTCTGCAATGATGCTTTGAACCGAAATAAAATAGATTGAAAAACCAATCAGTATGCCCCGGCTCTTCCTGCAGTTTTATATTACCCTTCAAAGCTAGTGTTACCACCTACTCTTTACTGGAACCCGACAGACCCAAATCACAGAGTGAAACTGCAATACTTTAAATGTGAAGGTCCCACCCAGCCCTAAAATAGCCATTTAATTCGGGGCTCGTTGTTTAACATTGCATTAACATGCCACTCTCTGTCCGGCTTTGTGCTCCATTTGCTGGGCTGGATCATATCTTCTGATGACATGTGCCATCTGGTCACTGGAAACAGTTAAAAGCAAATCTTGACGTTGCTCATCTTATATAGTTTGCTCCATTTATTACTGCCTCGGTAATTTTCCATGTTCATGGCCCAAAGATCATATAACATTTACCTATTTAAAAAGTCCCCTACTTGCTTTAAACAGGGCATTGAAAAATAATGCAACATTATTTTGAAAACTTTTAGAGGAAACCCAAGTCATTTGCAAACAAATTTTGAAATGACCTCCAACTAGAGTCTGAAGCCTATCATTTTGTTAGCATGCCTCTTTCATGTGTGCAATGGAGGAACAAACCGTTTCGAGCTTAAAACACCAAAATGATGAAAAATGCTCTAAATAGACATTTGTATAATTAGGTTGAAAAAAATTACATCCCAGTTGGATAAGTTCAACTCTTTAGAGAAACATTAAGAAAAAATATGATTTGTCTCTCTTCCCTGGAAAGACAGAAACACATACATACCCCATCAATTTTGTCTATAATATTCTTCTGGATTCTTGTAATCATTTACCATTTCACATAAGTTTCCTTTTGGGGCCAAATATCATTAGTTTCCTCTGATTGGAATTTGCAACATATATAACAAGAAGACTCGGAACCTATTTTTACATGTTCTCTAATGTAGTCCACACAATTACTTTTAAGGAGGTACCATTATCCACATTTGGCAGATCAGACAACCAATCTGTAACTGGGCCGCTGGCATGCAGCTCCATCAGCAACAAAGCTATACTCAGGGCCAGGGCTCCGGACAGGACTGAGAACCACAGCACAATCACTCATTTCTTTCCGTTCCACAGCACCCCAAGTTCTTGTTAGCTCACAGGCTCTAAACCTGCTAAAAAAGTCCTGCCTTCCCACTTCTCTCCCTTTTCCCTCCTTGCTGGGCTGGATCCTTGTCACTCAACAAGTTTCAGCTTAAACTTTTCCAAGAACCTCTCAGGGTAGCACTGCTTCGTTTCCTTGATTAGTTGCCACGAGTTGGAATAACTATCATTTCTTCACTGTCTCAGACGCTGTTTTAGGTCCATCTTGCTTACTATGGTATTCACAGGGTCTAGCACAATGGTGTCTGGCACAAAGCAGGCACTCAAATGTTTGCTCAGCTAACAGCCTGGACTTGTTTATTTAATATTTACCAGATGACTGGCTGTGGGCACTGGCTAGCAGCTGATACAAAAGACTGCCCTTGAGGACCTCCAACATGGGTAGAAAAGACAAACAGATGGACTAACACAGGGTGGTGAGTGTGATCGGTTCAGGTTCAGATCCCAGCTCCCCTACGCATGAGCTATGTAACCTTGTAAATCTCTCTGAGTCTCAGTGCGTTCATCTTTAAAATGGTAGTATTAATACTACCTATGTCATAATGTTGGTGTGAAGATTAAAAGATAAGCCATGCAAATCAAGCACATAGTGTAAAATGAACTCAAAGAGCTCTGGGCAACACAGGGATTAATAAATATTAACTCATTTGTTATGATGATGCTCTGACAGCTGTATTTGAAATTATCTTTGTTTACTTGTGTACCATTTGTTCAAGCCCCTATATAATTTAAAATCTGTGGAAGGACAAAGTTGGATCATCCCTACCACATAATAGGTGGTCAGCAAATACTGAATGATTTATGAATGCATGCATGCAAACATGATATTCTGAAACCATTTATTAAATTAGTGATGAATATGCCGGGGTGTGGAATGTGCAGGAGGCAGGAGATTAATGATTCTCTCTCATCATTGATGTGTCTCTCTCTCTTTCCCTCTCCCTTCCTCTCTGAAATTAATAAAAAATATAGCAAATAAATAAATTAGTGATGATTAGCTAGGTTTGGGAACTACTGCCTTATACAAAAGGCATCTAAACTAGAAAGCGGAGTGTGGCAAAAGTTCGAAGATTTTAGCCAAGTAGATACTTCACTTTGGGGTTGTAATTAAACCTATGTAAACCACACAAAAGACTTGGGTACAATTCCAAAGAAGAACCAACAGCCCCAGATTGAGCGAGTTGAAGGAATAAATTCTGAGCATATGGCACCGGTCACCAGGCAGGGGGCTTCCAGGCCTGACCTATACAACCTGTGATCTAGGACCCCCTTAAACAACTCAAACTAAGATTCCTCCTCTGAAGTAGAAACATGGACACTTGCTTATAAAGTGTTGTTAGCACAAAAATGCTGTGTATGAATGTACATAAACCACCTGGCTTCTGGTAGGAGCTGGGTGGATGGTGTCATTGTTATTTAAAGTAGGGGAAACAATTCCCACCTTGACTAATACATCATTAAGACCAGAAGAGAGAAGGAAGTCCTAGTGTTTTGTCAAACAGCTCTCTTGCAAGGGAGTGCAAGGGACGGTGTACCCAGTTTCCCATTAGGTGTGAAGTGACCGGAGAAATCGCTGGACAACATCGACCCAGACTATGTGTGTCTAGGGTAGGGGTCGGGACCCTTTCTGTGAGGGGCCAGCCAGACAGATATTGTCCGCTTTGAGGGCCAAGCGATCGAAGTCATGCAACGCGGGACTCTCCCAGCTCCGCTCCTGCAGCAGGAAAGCCGCCACAGACAACACATAAACAATGAACATGGCTGTGTTCCAACGAGAGACTCCCTTTATGGACTCCGAAATCTGACTTCATATAACTGTCACAATTCACATGAAATATTTTCTCTCCCCCTTCCCCCCGCCCCTCAACCATTAAAAAATGTAAAATCCATTTTCAGTTTGGGGAGGGGGGCGTTGGGGGGTGGATTTGGCCCTAGGCCAGATGGCCCGCGCCTGGCGAGGGGACTCGGCGGGGGAGGGGGAGGGAGGACCGAGAAGATCGGCAGCGGCAGCGCGAGGCCGGATCCGCCGAGGAGCAGGGTGCGGGGTGCGGGGTGCGGGGTGCGGGGTGCGGGATGCGGGGAGCGGGGCCGGCCGGGGAGACAGGGCCCCCGCGGCGGGGAGGGCCCGGCCGGCACCCGCCGCCTTCCTCCGCCGGAGATTAGAGCCGAGCCTGCGCCCGGGTGTGGGCGGCTCCCGGGGGTCCGGGGACAAGGGGCGGCTGGGACGGAGCAGAGCCCGCGGAGTTCGACACGTAGGAGGGTCTCCGTCCCTGTGATCCCCTCATTCGGGGCGTCTCTCCAGCCTCAGCCACCGAAGGGGTCTCCACGCTGAGTCCTAGCCCCGTTTCTATGGTTACCTGTTCAGCACCGATTCAAACTGCCGTTCTTTATTGACAGCGCCATAGAGGACACGAACACTCCTGCCCGAAGGGAACAATAAAGATTTCTCCATTCAACAGCGCCGGAGACGCCGCAAGGCGGCCATCTTGAGGCTGGCGAGGAAGGGCTACCAGCGAGGAGGGGGAGGCCCAGCCTGCCTCACGCGCCGCTGCGGTCACGTGCTGGGGGCGTGCCCCGGGGCGGGGCCTGCGTCGCTCACGCGCTCTCCACCAATGGAAGACCGAGTGCTGGCCGGGCCGCCCGCCTTCGCTCCTCCCCCCCACGCTTTTAGGAAAGTTCTAACCGGGTTCCACAGTCCCTCGCTGACGCAGTCCTGGGGTGTAGTATCTCATTTCAAAGAATGGTGGGAAGTGTACACAAAAGATCTCTCTCCGTTTTCCCAAAACATTACGTTCACGTGCAAGGCGAGGACGGGACCTGGGGCTGGTCCCCGGGCGTATTCTCATTGGTGGAGAGGCTTTACACCGCTCAGACGTGATTGGCTAACAGGCCCGTATAAACCAATCGTGGTGTCTTGAAGGTATTTTTTTTTTTCTTTTTGATCCCGCCTCTCCTCCCAATTTTAGTATTTAGGGTTGGGGAGAAAAAAAAAACACGTGTTTACGGCAGTCTGTTTGCTAAATTCCCGTACCCCCACTTTGTCACATATTATACATTAAGGTGACCAGACGTCCCGCTTTTGGCGGGGCAGTCCCGATTTTTAACAATGTGTCCCGCGGCGTTTTTAAAAAAAGTCCCGATTTTTGGAAAGCCGGACGCCTGGTCACCTTACTATACGTCCCACGTTGGCACTCCCCTTGCCGGCCCCACGGAGCCAAGCAGATGAAGCAGATGCAGACAGTCTCAGGCCCATCAGGCCGGGTCAGCGCCGTCCCCCCTCCCTCCCCCGCGCTGCACACCGTCACTCTGACCCGCAGCCACCTTTCCAGTCCCTGCCAGTCATGCTGCCCAAATCCACGCCAGGCCAAGCTCCCTGCGTGCTGCAGCTGTTGCCTCCACAGTGTGAGCATTCAGTCATGGCCACACTGACTCCCACCTCATCACCGTTCTTAGCCAGAAGTTCAATCCACGGGGCAGAACTGTCACCTGCATTGTTGCTGTCGGTGGCCCCTCATTTTTGCCGTTACTGTCTGAGATGCAAACACTGTGGTCAATGACCACCAATGTCAGGCTGTTCTGTACAGCGTAGCGCCTGGACTACGTGCCCAGCGGCCACCCTTTCAGTTGTCTTCACTGTCCCTGGCACTCGCCTACTTTCATGGCCACACAGTCATGCTGATAGTTAGCAAGCCCCCACCGGCATGCAGCTGTCCTTGTGACTGTCCAGTCACTTTCACTGTTATACTCACACATCACTGTCTCGTTCAGCGTCAGATTTAATGTAGCTGACACTCGGTCATTTTTGTAGTCACTCAGCCACAACACAGCTGTTATATCTCCTAAGCATGTATTTCCACTATCGTTGCATTCTTCTTTAGTAAGAACCCTCAGTATAGGGTTGCCAGATTTAGGAAACAAACACCTACAATGTTTCTTGGTACATAGTAGGTGCTCAAGAAATACTTGCCGAATGAATAGATTAAACAACAACAACAACAACACTGTGCTGTTTCAATGTACTGTATGTGAATGTGCATGACTTGAGGCTTATCAGTCCCAAACCACAGGAATAACTTTTCGGGTACAAACTGTCCTTCCTCGTCCACTTACCCCAACGATCAGGACTCGAGGAGAAAGTGGGAGGAATGTGGCCACTATGCCTAAACTGAAATCCTAGGACCGTGTTTGCAAAGTGTAGGGCTGTTGTTGTTTTTATACGTTTTTATTTCATATTCTAAAACAAAAATACATTTGCTATGGAGCATTTGGAAACATTGGAAGGAGTCCCCCCTTCTGAAGGGTTGTTTTAGACATAAAGAATGCCATTCCTGCCCTTGCTGCTTTGGCTCAGTGAATAGAGTGTTGACTTGGGGACCAAAGGGTCCTGGGTTTGATTCCGGTCAAGGGCATGTACCTTGGTTGCAGGCTCCTTCCCAGCCTGGGCCCTGGTTGGGGCATGTGCCGGAGGCAACCAATCGATGTGTTTCTCTCACATCAATGTTTCTCTCGGTCTTTCTCTCTTCCACTTTCTCCAAAAGATCAATGGAAAAATATCCTCGGGTGAGGATTAACAACAACAACAACAACAAAAGAATACCATCCATCAATGCACCCCACACATACACACATAGTCAATGGGTCAACGGCTGCAGTTTCTCCATAATTGTTTACTTGTGGTTTTGCATTACCAGAATCTCCCCTGGGGATGCCTGGACCACAGTGCATGAAGAACGGCATTGGGTCATGGAGAGCAGTGGCCCTGGGCTCTGGCTGGCCATCAGATGGGAGAAGAAAGAAACAATGGCTGGACCCTCTTGGGAGCTCTTCAAGGTTTTTAGAGAAATAACAACTGCTTCTAACTAATCGCCAGAAGGACCCAATCCTTGACCTTGAGGGGGAAGATACTTGTAGACTTTTCACCCTTTTTTCCACCTTAAGAGAAAATGTTCCCAAGACAGTGGCTGAGGTGGCTCCAACTAACCACCATTTCTGAAGTGACTATTACATGCCAAGAATACCGGGGAGAACAGGACATGGTTCCTGTCCTGGTAGGAGGTAACACAGGCACTACCACGTCTACAGCTACTAACAAGTCATCACCGATCCCATTTTACTCTCCACCAGGCACCATGCCAAGATCTTTACCTAGATTATCTCATCTAATGCTGGGTCACACATCACACTAATATCCCCTTCTATGCAGGAGGAATCTGACTCGGAGAAAGAAAGTAACTTGCTCTAGGTAGCACAGCTACTAAGCAGTGGAATTGGGGGTTAAAACTAGGAAGTCTGACTCTAGAGCCTTATTTTTTTTTTTACCCCAGAATAATGACTTACAGTTTTTACAAAATATATAGGTTCATTGTGAACAATTCCTGGATTATAAAATAAATAAATAAATAAATAAATAATACACAAGAGAATTAAAAGCAGAATCACTATAAATCTTACCATTTAGCGGTAACATTACATTACAGGGGAGTATTTCTCCATCTCTGGGCAGTTATATGCAGGTAGATAGATGGACAAATAATGATAATAATGACAGTTTCCCCCCAGTGAGCACTGTGTGCTGGATGCTGTGCTGAGTGCTTTCTTTCCATGAATTAACACATTTACTTTACTCAGAAATGAATAGACAGAATTTTATTAAAATGAGTTCATTTAACATAGTCAGGGGTCACATCCGCAGCCAGTCACCTGGTGGTGTTTTCCCCAAATCTGGTTCTTTTCTTGGTCCTTGCTGTCTCCTCTCTGTCTCCCAATCCAACCTTAAGCCCAGCGTCCTTGGGCTGCAAAAGCCGAGTCTTTAAATAGCATCCTCGCACAGCTGCTGCCTGGTCAAATGTCTCCGCTGCTCCCCAAGGCGGTGGTGTTATTTGTAGAAGTGAATTTTGCTAGAGGCTCAACATATGCTTTCTATTTCTTAAGAGTAGATATCTGGGCCTTGGCATTCTTTCCCCTGGCTTTCTTACGTGTTAGAATTTCACTCCCCTTTTCTCCAATCCATCTGAAGCTTGGTTTTTAGATCTTGCCCAGTGGAGACCAGAGAGTCTCCAAAGAGGATGCTGTTGGAATTTGCCAGATGACTCAGAAAGGTCAGCTGCCTGCTTATCCATCTGGGATGGCGAAGGAAAGAGAAGGAGGGAGATTGCCTTGCTCCAAAGGGGCTGTCCGCCGATGAGAGTCGAGCACTTCAGTGGTTCTGGCTCTACCATTATCATATACTGTGAATGAAGCCCTTGCCTCAGTTTCCCCAGAGACAAAAGGCACTCCTGCATTTAGAATGATGGAATCCTGCCTCACCCCTCTGGCTCCTCAGCTCAAAGTCTAGCCCACCCACCACTCCCTGCCCCATTGCTCAGGTCAGACACTTTTGTTGCTCAACCAGTCACCAAGCTTGTTGATTTTGCCTCTGAATATACTCTCTCTGTATCCACAGGCAAAGTCCAAATGACCTTTACCTCTCACCTACTGGGATATCCTCCTGGTGTGGTCTCTGTTTCTATCCTCTACTTGGTTCTGTGCCCAGCCCACCAGACCCGTCTTACATTTCTTTCTTTCTTTTTTTTTCTTCTTCTTTTTTAAAATATATTTTATTGATTTTTTACAGAGAGGAAGGGAGAGAGATAGAGAGCTAGAAACATCGATGAGAGATGAACATCGACCAGCTGCCTCTTGCACACCCCCCACCGGGGATGTGCCCGCAACCAACGTACATGCCCTTGACCGGAATCGAACCTGGGACCTTTCAGTCTGCAGACCGACGCTCTACCACTGAGCCAAACCGATTTTGGCCCGTCTTACATTTCTCTTAGAACCAATTTTATAAATGTATAATAAAGTTATACCCAAGACAATCTACTCATTTAAAGTGAAATTTTGGCCAGTGTATACACTTGTGTAACGAATTGAAACATAAGACATTTTTATTTTATTTTTTTAGAGCAGTTTTAGGTTCACAGCAAAATGGAGAGAAAGGTACAAAGATTTCCATAGCCTCCTGCCCCTACACATGCATAGGCTTCCTACCATCAACTCTCCCACCAGAATGATCAATGACAAATGTGTTACCATTGCTGCACCTCCATTCACAGATCATTGTCACCCAAAGCCCGTCATTTACATTAGGGTTTGCTCTGGGTGTTGTACATTCTGTGGGTTTGGACAAATGGATCCACTATCCTAGTGCCAGACAACTAGTTCCACTGCCCTAAAATCTTCTGTGTTCTGCCTATTCACCCCTCCCTCCCTCAACCCCCAACTATTGGCAACCACTGACCTATCGACTGTCTCCGTACGGTTGCCTTTTCCAGAATGTCATATAGTTGGAATTACACAGTATGTAGCCTTTTCAGATGGACCTCTTTCACGTAATCACATGCATGTACGTTCCTTCTGTGTCTCTGCATGACTGGACAGCCCATTGCTTTTTGGTGCTGAATAATATTCCACAGTTTATCCATTCGCCCACTAAAACGTATTTTGGTTGCTTCTAAGTTTTGGCAATTATGCCTACTGCTGCTATAAACATATGTGTGCAGGGTTTCGTGTGTGTGTGTGTGTGTGTGTGTGGACATGTTTTCAGTTCACTTGGGTAAAGAACAAGGAACACAATTGCTGGATCCTATGGTAAGGGTGTGCTTAGTTTTTATAAGAAACAGTTCATCTGTCTTCAAAGTGGCTGCACCATTTTGCGTTCTCACCAACAGGGTATCGGAGTTCCGGTTGCTGCACGTTTCCATCTGCATTTGGTGTTGTCAGTGTTTGGGATTTGGGCCTTCCTAATGGGCGTATTGTGGTAAATCTCATTGTTATCTTAATTTGCATTTTCCTGATGACATGTTACGTGGAGCATCTTTTCATATGCCTACTGGCCATCTGCGTGTCTTCCGTGTGGTGTTTGTTAAAATCAGGTTGTTTGCTTTCTTATTGTTGAATTTTAAGAGTTCTTTGTGTATTGTGATACTAGTTCTTTATCAGACTAGGAGAATATATTTTCAATATATGTGACTGACTTTAATATTGAAAATGTACAGCAAATAAGAAAAAAAAGGAGGGGGAGAATTCTATATAAAAATGTGAAAAGGGAAAGATATGGGCAAGCAATTCACAGAACCAGGAAACCAGAACAACTAATAAAAGGAAAAAGAGATGTCTAACCTGACTAATAACCAGAAAAATGCAAAATAAAGTGAGAAATGGATACAACTTTAAATCCAGAGATACAATATGGGATAATATCAAACTGCCAAAGGTGTGGGGGAAATACAACCTTTATGCATCACTGGCAGGGAAAGGCAAAACTGGTGCAGCCATTTTGGGGACCAATTGGAGGCATTTAGTGGTAGGGACAAAGGGCATTCTCATTCTATACTGCAAACCCTTGTGTATAAACACAGAGAAATTCTTCTTTAAGTATACATCTTCTTTAAGAGAGATGTTCAAGGATGTTTATTGCAGCCTTGTTTATAATAACAGAGCTGGAAATAACCATTCTTCAATAAGGAATTGCTAAATAAAATAGAATATATGGAAAGAATGGAATAGAATGCAACAGTCAAAAGAAGAGGACTAGACCTACATTAATGAATATTAATAGATTTCAAAGAAGCAGAATGAGACATGCAACAATGTGTCACCTAAGTACATTAAGTATACTAGTACACATCATATGTTGTTCATATAAATGCATATCTATGTATTATAAGCTATAAGTATAAATAAAATGGACTGAGAACCTGAGAACAGTGCCTATGGGGCAAGGGGAGTGAGACTGGAAATTGAAGATGAACAGAAATTTTTTAATTAAAAAATAAAATAATAATCCTATATAATAAAAAGCTAATATGCAGATCAACCGAACTGCAGAATGACTGGTTGCTATGAGGCTCACTGACCACTAGGGGGCAGATGCTCAATGCAGGAGCTGACGCATGGTGGTCAGTACACTCCCACATGGGAAGCACTACTCAGCCAGAAGCTGAGGGCTAGCAAGTGCAGCAGTGAAGGTGAGAGCCTCTCCCACCTCCATAGCAGCACTAAGGATGTTCAGCTGACAGCTGATGGCAGGGAGCAGGCCTAGCAGCCTGTTGGCCATCCCCCGAGGGCCCCCAGATTGTGAGAGGGCACAGGCTGGGCTGAGGGACCACACCCGCCAAGTGCATGAATTTTGTGCACCGGGCCTCTAGTAAATAAAATAAAAATAAATGATAAACGTGTGTCAACCTGGGGCAAGACTGAAGCTCCTTACATATAGATCTGGACTTGGTTCCTCTTGAAAGCCACAAAACTCCCGGTATTACAAATAATCGATGCTCCCTAGTATTACTTGACTGGCTGGCTGACAACTCCCCAAATGGGAAATCGCTGAGTCTGGTGTGAAGCCTCGTGGGATCTGGGTGACGATGCGTGCGAACACTGTCCTCTTAGGAGCTAGCATCATTTGCCTCCAACTGTTTAATCTCATCGAGCAGTGCGCTCGCAATTTCAAGTCCTTTCTTGCGAGGCCATTATCATTGCTGAGGCTTTTCGTTTCTCATTTGGCATTGTGTTTCCGAAGCGTCGCTTTCCTGGCAGGTTTTGAGCCATCTGCGATAAAGGAGGTACTTAGGGTTCCAATAACAACGAAAACAGATTAACTAAAGGTCTGCCTTTCATGTGGAGTGTGCCTCTGTTCAACTTTCAGTCGACGCACTACAAAGTCTTTTATTTTGTTTCATTGGATTGAAAAGGAGGCCGAGTGGTGGCGTGGAGTTCTTCTCTTTTTAGCTGTTTCCAAACGTGGCAATCTCTTCCCGCAGATAGCCGCATTCCCTCGTGTGAATGTTCCAATGTCATGTTTTGGAGAGGATTTCTCTCTTTGTAGAAAGAGCATCTCCATTACTCCCTGCCTCCTGTATTCTGCTTTATTTTTCTTCACGGCACTTACGATGACAGTATATCATATTCTGTTCATTTGTTTGTCTGTCTCCCCACACTAGAATGGGAGCTCCGTGCACAGAGGCCTGGTCTCCTCTGCTCACTGCCCCATCCCTGCCCTGGGAAAAGTGCCTGGAACAGAGACAGTGCTCATGAATATGCAACGTCTACAAGAATGAGGACTTTCCTGACAGGTTTTGTAAAAGCCTCTCCATTATATTCCTGTTCACTTCAGTACATTTCTTATAATGAACCCAATGAGCATTTATCCCTTTTGCTGTTATCTTTCCATCCTGTGTAAATATTATTCACCCAGTATCTTTTGAGCTCCTACTATGTGCCAGGCACTGTGCGAGGTGCTGGGGGATTCTGTGGCAAATGAGAAACACTAATGTGAGAGCAAAATATTGACCAGCTGGTTGCCTCCTGCACACCCCTCTCTAACTCTGGCATGGGCCCTGATTGGGAATCGAACTGGCAACCTTTCAGTGCATGGGATGATGCCCAACCAACTGAGCCACACCAGCCAGGGCAATTTTTGTTTTTGCTTTCGACAATGACAATGATCTCACATTTCTAAAATCAGCACACGCTTATTTAAAGTGGACTCTGTGCCAAGCACAGAGTCAATCTCATTACATCCATTATCTTTCTCAGGTCTCACAACAATCGTATGAATTTGATATCATTAAAGTATTTCAAAATTTCTTTCCCATAGCATGTAGCCAAGTGTCCCTCCTCTGGCTTCCACAGGCTCCTGGCCAGTCACACTGGGGTCTCTTGGTACTGACCTGCTTCTCTGTCCTGTGTGCCTAACACAGTGTCTGGCATGTGGCCCGCCCCCAATAGGTGTTTGTGGAGGGAATGAAATAAACTGACCATATTGTATCGCTGAACAAGAACCGGGAGATTTCAGCTCCATAAATGACCTCAGACATAGTCGGATTCCTTTGTCCCAACTGTCAGGGGAGAGATCGGGATGGGAAGGAGGGTCAGGAACCTGGCTCTCACCTGCCATAGGAGGCCAATCTCTCCCTTCTCCTTCTCCTTCTCCTTCTCCTTCTCCTTCTCCTTCTCCTTCTCCTTCTCCTTCTCCTTCTCCTTCTCCTTCTCCTTCTCCTTCTCCTTACCCTTCCCTTTCCCCTTCCCCTTCCTCCTCCTCTTCTTCTTCTTCTTCTTCTTCTTCTTCTTCTTCTTCTTCTTCTTCTTCTTCTTCTTCCTCCTCCTCCTCCTCCTCCTCTTCCTCCTCCTCCTCCTCCTTCTCCTTCTCCTTCTCCTTCTCCTTCTCCTTCTCCTTCTCCTTCTCCTTTTCCTTCTCCTCCTCCTTTTCCTTCTCCTTCTCCTTTTCCTCCTCCTCCTCCTTCTCCTTCTCCTTCTCCTTCTCCTTCTCCTTTTCCTTTTCCTTTTCCTTCTCCTCCTCCTTTTCCTTCTCCTTCTCCTTCTCCTTCTCCTTCTCCTTCTCCTTCTCCTCCTTCCTCCTTCCTCCTTCCTCCTTCCTCCTCCTCCTCCTCCTCCTCCTCCTCCTCCTCCTCCTCCAACACTGGCTTCACAGACTTCGGTCTGGAGGCCTGAGGTTGAGGCTCTGCTCAGCCTCTCCTGTGCTGTGTGGCCCCGAGCAGGCAGTTCCCACTCCAGACTTCTGTGATGTCTCCATGAGGTAACGCGATTCGGCTGCACACGCACAGCTAACCTAGGCACTCACCGGGCGCACCGTTCACACTGCCTGTGCATGTGTTATCTCTCTGCTTCCTTACGACAGCCCTCCAACATGGTAGCATTCTCCTCTATTCTTACCGGGGAAACCGGAGCACAGAGCGGTTAAGTCCTTTGCCCAAAGCGTCACAACTAGTAACAGAGGAGGCTGGGCCTTCACCCACCCACCCCTCCCCGGAGCCCACCTCTTCGCCCCGAACTGACTTGCCTCTCCGCTGGACGATTTATAACAAGCCCCACTCCTGCGTAGCAACAGGCGCTCCATTCTTCTCCGATGGAGGATACTTACTCTTGGTGCCTTCAGAGCCCGTTTTTAACTGGCCGCCTCCCGAGAGAACGGAAGTGTCAGCTTTTTCTCTGCCCCTCGAGTGGTTCGATTAGAGAGGAAGCTGGTGGGGACGCAGAGTCAGCCAGGTGCTGGGCACACCGGGCTGGAATCGCAGCCGCGTCACTCACCTGCCGGCTTACCTGGGCAAGTCCCTTCACCCCGGGGGCCTGGGTTACGACGCCTGTGAACCTGCAGATGGTTCCTGGCTCCAGCATCCCCCTCCTCGGTGGCTGGGAGGATGAAATAATACAGACGGGGTCGCCAGATTGAGCGAATAGAAATACAGGCTGCTCCGTTCAACTTGAATCCCAGATAAGCAAGGACTGATTTTTTTTTAGTATAAGTAAGTCCCGCACAACAGTTGGGACATACCTATGCTAATCACTTACTCCTGGCTCACCTGGAATTTGAATGGAACTGGGTGTCCAGCATTGTATCTGACTTTCTATGCATGTCCCATGGGAAGTGCTCAATAAACTTAGAATCTCTGCTGGAGCCACTGCTCTGCGTATCCCTCCCTTCCTCCCCCCGCCCCCCCACCTACCCCTCCCGGCCCAGGGCTTGCTCAGAAGGCCTGGGCTGTGATTAATGTCTGCAGTTGCTAGTGATTGAGCACCCGGCTGGTACTGGCCGGAGTTCTCTCACCTGTGTCAGCTCCGTGAGCAGGGAGGTCATTACCACTCACTTCCTTTGCCCACTGACCCTCTCCACCCTCTCGGGTCCCCGATCTTGATCCAGGGTGAGTTATAGCTAATTCCTCCGTCCTCCCTCCCTGCTGCCATGGTGATCGTGTCCTCTCCTCTCCACCCCCACTCCTTCTTCAGCACCCCCACACTCCCCTATAGCGGGGAGTCCTCAACAGAGCAGGGACACCTGACACCCCTTCTGCACCCACCTCCCAGCATCACCATCCCACCCCTCTCCCTTGCTCTAACCACCCTGAGCACCCAGGTCCCCGGAGACACCCTGCCACCGTGTGCCTGAGAGTAGACTGGGGTCGCTCTCTAAACCCTCCTCTGCAAGTCCCCCGCCTGCCCCCACCTCCCCAACATTTCCCCAGTGGAGTTGAGCCCCAGCTCCTCTGGGCCACACCAGCCTCTCTCCGATGGCACTGGGCATCCTCACCTGGCCACTCAATTCCGGGAGACGGGATAGAGCCTGGGCTGAGACAGGGCCTCTGGGGTCAAGTCCTGGGGCTTGTCTAGATTTGAGGGGGACCTTGGACTTCAGTTAAGGAGGCTTGATAGGGCCTTTCTGAAACACGGGCTGATGTGGGAGATGCTCTCCTCATCAGAGGCAGGGCAGACACTGCAGGTCCCTTGTCAGCAGTCCCCACAGTAAGTTTCCTAGGCCAGGCGCACTCCAGTCAGTTCCCTATCCAAGAGCGACATCTAGTGACAGAATCTGGGTTGGCAGCCTCGTGTGTGGCAAAGCAGAGGCTGGGACACCAGGTGGGGCCCAGAAAGGTCTAGATTGACCAGCCCTGTTCCCTCTTGAGCCTCTTTAGCTAGTCCCCCAATCATCCTGATTTCCCTCTTTCCACTCACCTCTGCCATCACTGACTCTCCGTCACACTCACATTAGCCGACTGAACAACACCTGTACCATACCGTAGGTTCTCACACATCTGTATCACACCATGGATGCTCACACAACACCTTTCCACACCATGGATGCTCACATAACACCTTTCCACACCATGGATGCTCAGACAACACCTGTATCACACTGTGGGTGCTCACACAACACCTGCACATACTGTAGATGCTCAGACAACTCCTGTACCACAGTAGATTCTCAGAGAGGCTGCAGATGTGGGGAAAATAGCACAGATAGGAGTCAGAAAAGCTTAGGTTGCCGAAACTGGTTTGGCTCAGTGGATAGAGCGTCAGCCTGCGGACTGAAAGGTACCAGGTTCGATTCCGGTCAAGGGCATGTAACCTGGTTGCAGGCACATCCCCAGTAGGGGGCGTGCAAGAGGCAGCTGATCGATGTCTCTCATTGATGTTTCTCTCTACCCCTCTCTCTTGCTCTCTGTAAAAAAAATCAATAAAATATATTTAAAAAAAGAAAAGCTTAGGTTGTGGCTCTATACGAGCTATACGACCTTGAAACTCCTCTGAAGCCATTTCTTTGTGAGGCTGTGATAACAACCCCTGCCTTGCATATGTTGACGGACTTGGGTGAGGAAGAATTGGTTGTGCATGTAAAAGTGCTCTGAAAGCTGTACAGTGCCGTGGCAGTGAGAGTAATTTCATACACATTATTACAGACCTTCTATAAGAACAGGCTGTTATTAATAACGGTGACAACGGCAACATTTCCTGGATATGTCAGTAGCTCCTTGTTCTGTTCGCCTCCCACTTTCATACCCAGGATGCACCACTCCAGGCTCACCCTTCTGTCTGTACTACATGCCACCAGCATCTGGATGACAGAGTGGCCCACGTGGCAGTAAAAAGCTTGCATCTGCCGGAGGTCACTCAGGTTCCCTGTGCCTCAGTTTCCTCGCCTGCATAATGGTGATGATCGACGACAGCCTCCCTTCTGGTGGGGAGTCCATGAGATAATAGGCAGGAAGCACCTGGTAACTTTAGCAAGCTCTCAAGAAATACTAGTTGGGATTTCTGTCACATACCAGCCGTTATTCTGCTATGAAACGTGCGGAGAAATGGAAGTTGCATGGGGCTGTAGCCAGAGACGAGTGACTTCCAGTGTGAGCTCTGTCACCAACATCATCGCCGGGGGACTCCAGCAGGGCCTTGACCTCTCCGAGACCCGTTCTCCCCCAGGAACTAGGGCAGTGGTCGGCAAACTGCAGCTCTTGAGCCACATGCGGCTTGCGAGCCACTGTTTGCCACTCTGTGACTAATGAGTTTGCTGGCCACTGCTAGGGCAAAACACTTAAAAAAAATCTTTTAAATAATATACTAAGGACTTTAACCTAAAGAAACTTCTGGGCAAGGGTAATGCCTTACGCAGTGGTCAGCAAACTCATTAGTCAACAGAGCCGCAGTTTGCCGACCACTGAACTAGGGGGAGAAAGAGACTCTGGCTCTATGGCTGGGGTGCGGATTACCCGACACCACTCTGTACAGTGCTCTGCATGTTCCACCACCACTCTGTACACTGCCCCACCACCAGGTGGACGGCAGCTCTCATGTATTTCCTTCTCCTCTTCCAGCCACATCCATTCCACCTGGCTATTAAAAAGCATCTATTACACTTCCTCCACGGGCCCCATCACTTGCTAGTTGCCAGGGATACAAAGATAAATAAGACAGGAGTCTTGCCCTCCGGGAATAGTCAGTCTCGTGGGAGAAGAGTACTAAAAAGAATCCCTTCATTTATGAAGCACCTTCTAGGTGGCAGGCACTGGGATGGGGCCTTCCACACAGCCTCTCAGTAAGTCCTCACGGAGACCCAGGACTTACGCCCAAGCCCCATGACATGGCCCCGAGGCCCTGGTCTCAGCCAATACCCTCTCCCGTCTCCCAGAACTGAGTGGCCGGGCGAGGGTGCCCAGTGCAGGTGAGAGGGAGCATCATGGGGTCTGAGAGAGGCCGTGGGGCCCAGGGGAGCCAGTGCTCAGTCCCACGAGGGGAATGTTGGGGAGGTGGGGGCAGTGCGGGGGCTTGCAGAGGAGGGTTTTGAGAGCGATGCTCTGGGTGGTTGGGGCAGTGGGTGGAGGCTTGCAGGCATACAGTGGCAGGACGAGGGCAGAGGGGAGAAATGGAGAGGGGCTGGGGTACAGGTTCAGTGGGTACAGCCTCCAAGAACTTCCTGCTGGAGCTGAAGGGGAGACAGGCGACTGGGGCTTGTGAGTGGCAGGGTCACTCACAAGTGACTCTGTGTGACCCTGGCTGCATGTCTCCACTCTGGGTCCAGTAATTTCCTCTTTGTAAAGAGAGTTTGTTCAGGTGGTATGTTTCCTCCCTGGTTAAAATGATGTAATTGTAAGAGCTGTGGGACAGAGGGAATATTAGGGGGTTCAAGGAGCCAGAGGGAATATTAGGGGGGGGGGTCAAGGAGCCAGTGACCTGCCTCCTCTGCTGGACCAGTGAGGGCAGGAGCAGAACGTGCACCCCCTCCTCTGGCTGCAGCAGCCCCTGCACAGCTCCTCACTGCTGCACGGAGGCCACTGGAGGGCGCTGTGTCCTCACAGTTCTGACTGAGCGGCCCCAGAACTGGCTGAAGAGAACTTGCAAGGCCAGGGGCCAGCGCCCAGAGGCCTCTGGACAAGCCATGGGGGGGCCACTAGGACCTGATGCTCCTTGGAGCCTCCGTTTTAGCAGCTGTAAAATGGGGACAATGATGCCTGCCTTCCAGCCTGTGGTGCCAAGTTCCCTAAATGAGAGTGCATGTGAGTGCCTCCGAGCACTGGGCTGTTCCCTAGGCCAGAGGGAGCATCTGCCGGCATTACCCTGAGAACCGAGGGGCACTGGCGAGGGCCTCCTATGATCAGGGCGCTGTCCCTGGACGACCTCCTCTCGGTTCCCACAGGGCCCATACGGTACGAATTACCAGCATCTCCATTTTACAGTTGGCAAAGCCCGGGCCCCAAAAGGGTCGCCCCGCCATCGGTAGCCTTAGTGGAGTTCAAACCTGGGTCTCTCTGACTCACAGACCTGCCTTCAGCCACACACAGCCCAGCCCCACCCCCCCACCCCCACCCCCAGCCCAAGGCGGGAGGGTCCGGCACGTCTTCTGTCTTTCGTCGTGCTGAGATTCCAGACCAATGTCCTCTGGCTCCCCTCCCAGTGGCTTTCCCGGGAACCAGGGCAGGGCGGGGCAAAAGTGGGTCTGCAGTTGTTTGTATGGAAAATAATACGATCGCCGGCTCATACATGACAATACGAGAATAAACTGTGTTTTGTGTACTCATAACTGTAAACCTACTTTGCCCCACCCTGTATGTGCTTGATGTGGAAGGTCGGGGACTTTGCAATTTCCTCTTCCCTTGGACTTGAGCATGGCTCTTCCTCCTCCCTGGCAAGCAGAGCTGGCCCTGGGCTGCAAGTGGCTTCACCCGCGCTGTCAGTCTGAGTGAGTGGCAGGTGACTGTGATGTCAGTCTGAGTCTGAGTGAGTGGCAGGTGACCGCGCTGTCAGTTTGAGTGAGTGGCAGGTGACCGCGCTGTCAGTCTGAGTGAGTGGCAGGTGACTGATGTCAGTCTGAGTCTGAGTGAGTGGCAGGTGACCGTGCTGTCAGTCTGAGTGAGTGGCAGGTGACTGATGTCAGTCTGAGTCTGAGTGAGTGGCAGGTGACCGTGCTGTCAGTCTGAGTGAGTGGCAGGTGACTGATGTCAGTCTGAGTCTGAGTGAGTGGCAGGTGACCGCGATGTCAGTCTGAGTGAGTGGCAGGTGACCGTGCTGTCAGTCTGAGTGAGTGGCAGGTGACCGTGCTGTCAGTCTGAGTGAGTGGCAGGTGACTGATGTCAGTCTGAGTCTGAGTGAGTGGCAGGTGACCGCGCTGTCAGTCTGAGTGAGTGGCAGGTGACCGCGCTGTCAGTCTGAGTGAGTGGCAGGTGACCGCGCTGTCAGTCTGAGTGAGTGGCAGGTGACCGCGCTGTCAGTCTGAGTGAGTGGCAGGTGACCGCGCTGTCAGTCTGAGTGAGTGGCAGGTGACCGCGCTGTCAGTCTGAGTCTGAGTGAGTGGCAGGTGACCGCGCTGTCAGTCTGAGTGAGTGGCAGGTGACCGCGCTGTCAGTCTGAGTGAGTGGCAGGTGACCGCGATGTCAGTCTGAGTGAGTGGCAGGTGACTGATGTCAGTCTGAGTCTGAGTGAGTGGCAGGTGACCGCGCTGTCAGTCTGAGTGAGTGGCAGGTGACCGCGCTGTCAGTCTGAGTGAGTGGCAGGTGACCGCGCTGTCAGTCTGAGTGAGTGGCAGGTGACCGCGCTGTCAGTCTGAGTGAGTGGCAGGTGACCGCGCTGTCAGTCTGAGTGAGTGGCAGGTGACCGCGCTGTCAGTCTGAGTGAGTGGCAGGTGGGTGGGAGAAGCTCGACTCCTGGTCCGTCCCCAGCTCCCCAGGGTGCCTGGGAGCAGGGCACTGGCTGCCACGGTGGAACTCACCTCCGGGAGAAGGTCTAATTGAAGGGCTTGTAGTGTTTCCCGATTTTTATTTTCTATCTTGATGAGAGAAAGATCAATACACTTTGCATGGCTGTAGATGCATAGAAGTGTGGCTCTGTTTTCACAACTCCCGTCCTCTTCCTCACCTTCCCTTCACGTGAGAAGGTAAATTCTGGAATCTCCCAACCAGGGAGTTCTTGGAGTCCCTGCGTCATGGCGTCATGGTGCTGGGAGAGCCCTGGAGACCAGGGCAGCAGACCTCTCCGGGCAGAGAGGAGGCAGCTGAGGCCCAGGGAGAGTCCATGGTCAGGACAGGTTGGGGCCAAAGCCCTCTTGTTCTCCTGGTCTCACACCAACACATCTGCCAGGTCATGTGTCCAGAGCTCGGACCAGGAAGGAGGGATGGGACAGTGGAGGGCCAAGGAGGTGCTGATGTTGCTCTTTGGGAGCTCTGGTGGGGAACTGGCCGTCTCCTCTGACGTCAGCCCTGGGGCCCAGAATGGCCACAGAAAGAAAATATTGTGAGAGCAAATGTGTCAACACAGAGCTGGTGGCCGTTCAGTGTCAGAAATAGGCTGACTCCAGGCTCACCCAGCCCGGCCCTCCGGGGCTGCCTCTCACCGAATGCTGAGGAAGCAGGACCAGTCTGCGAAGATGGGGGACAGGCGCCATAAGAACTGGGGAAACTGGGGCACAGCCTGCCCGGGTCTGAAGGAGAATGCCCAGGGGATGCAGGAAGGAAAGTTCACAGTCAGCTACTGAGTACCAGGCCTGACTGAGCCCTGAATAGTGATTCTCATTTCAACTTCCCAGGAGCCCCGAGAGGCAGGCTTTGTTGGCCCCATGTTGTAGACAAGGATGCTCAGAGAGGTTAAGTAACTTGCCCACAGTCACCCAGAGAGCAAGTGGCATAGCACAGATTCGATCCAGGGTCTGTCGACCCCATGGTGTTTCTGATACTGGGCCGGGGACCTCCCTTGGTCAGAAATACCAGGAACATTTGTTGGGAAGGAGACACCTAGGCTTCGCCCCAGACCTTCTGAGTGGAAACCCTGGGGTGGGCCTGGGAGCAGTGCTCTCCACAGGTTCCCACGGAAGGGGTGGAGGGCCCATGCCGCTAAGGCCTGGGAATAGTTGCTCAATAGCAGGAGTTGGCCAACTCTTCCTGTAAACAGATAGATAGTAAATATTTTCGACTTTGCAGGCCCGCTGGTCTCTGTCACAGCTCCTCTGGAAGAAGCCACAGACAATGCTCCCACGAATGGGCATGGCTGTGTTCCAATAAAACTTTATTTACAAAAAAAGACACACACACACACACACACACACACACACACAAAAAGAACAGGTGGTGGGCCAGATTGGACCCGTGGTAGTTTGCTGCTCTTTGCTTAGTCTGTAGCGTGCAAAGTGCCCACATAACCAGTCTTCCCAGCTGCCCCCCGATGAGAGAATGGTTATCTCCATTCTGCAGATGAAAAGACTGAGGTTAGACATCAAGGATCACACAGGAAGTGAGTGACTGGCCGAGCTGGGATTAGAACCAGACCTCCTGATGCCCAGCTCCCCGGCAATGGGAAGCGTGCAGCCTGCTGAGAATGCCTGGGCCGTGCGGAGTGTCACGATTTAATGAATGCAGCCACCATATGCTGAGCACTCACCATGTGACCGGCAGAGTCATTACCTCATGTGTATGCTCCCCAGATGTTGGATGTCATTGTCCCTGTCACTGGGAGCCGTCACAACCTCCCTGGGAGGTAGGAAGGCATATGCAGTGTGTCAAAACCAGCTTATCTTGAGTGCCCCCCGCACCTGATCGGCTGCAGCTGGACACGGGGAGATGGGAGCTGCTGACAAGACGCATTCTCCCTTCCCTTCTTGAGCATGTGCATGCACACGCCCTGCGCTCCGACATCAAACGGACACGTGGTGGGTCCCGTGACCTCCAGGACAACACAAAATTCAAGGCCTGCCATGACTCTTCTGGTTTACACAAGATGCCCCCCGTGAGACCAGGAACCAGGAAACTGCCTGGTTGGGGGGAAAGAATATTGGGTTTCCAGCTGACCTAGACCCCACACCACACTCTGCCCCCCCACTCCCCACCCCCGTCTGCTGGGCAACCTTAGGTGTCACTTTCCAATTTTGTAAAATGAGTGGGAAATAGGTGTGTCCAGTCGTTTTAGCCATTCATTCATCCAGCCAGCCACAGACAATGCATTAAACACCTACTCCATGCCAAACACAAAGCGATCCTTTTGGTTTGAAATTCCAAAGATTCGAGATTGAATCCTTCCTGGAGCTGAAGAGGAGAGAGTAGATAAATGATAGGTCCCTTTGGTTCAAGGGTGCCTTGGGCTAGGACTTCTCTCCAGGTAGAAAGTTCACCTCTCTCTCTCCTGCATGGAGGAGGTATTGGCAAACATGCAGAGCCAGTTCCGCTCACCAATCCATTCCTTAATCCAACCTTCCATCCATTTATCCTTCCTCCAGTCATCCATATACCTCTCTCCATCTACTTGTCCATCCCAGTATTTGCTGCGTACTCATGGTGTGCCCGGTTTAGCACGGTGTCTGCTACCTCCTGACCTCTAGGAAGTCCCCGCTGGTGCCCATACCAACCTAGGGTCTGAGGCCATGGAAAACCTAGAGTCTAGGTATCAGCAATTCTCCATTCTCAAAACCCAGGGAATTTCTGGAGTGCCTTCCTGCATTTGTAGGACGCAGAGGGCCAGAGTCAGGTCTGCTTGGGCTGCACACACCTTCCCATGCAGACGTGGCCCCTCCTCCAGGTTCTGGTCTGGCCTCCTCCCTCTGAGAACACCCCTGAACCGGAAATAATCCCAGGTGAATGGGTAGACAAAATGTGGTATGTCCATTCAATGGAATATTATCTGGCCATGAAAAGGAATGAAGTCCTGACACATGCTACAACATAGATGAGCCTTGAAAACACCATGCTAAGGGAAAGAAACCCAGACACAAATGACCACATCATGCATGACTCCGTGTACTTGAGCTATCCAGAAAGGCACATCCACAGAGACAGAACGTGTATTCGTAGTTGCCAGGGCTGAGGGAGGAGGAATGAAGAATGACTGCTTAATGATACAGGATTTCTTTTGGGGATCATGGAATGTTCTGGAAATAGAACGCAGTGAAGTTTGCACAACCTTGTGAATATAATAATAAAAACAACACATTGAATTGTATATGTCAACAGGATGAATTTTATGGGATGTGAGTTATTTTTAAAAGATTTGAAAGTCATTAGAAAACATTAAACATTTGAAACAATACCCTCAAATGTTATCACATAGCCTCCACCCAACTCCTGGTGACACAGAGCAGGTAGCTCTGAGGGGCTCAGTCTTGTATTGTTCATTACTTGCAGAGGGAGGACAAGATGCAGAGCTGGACTCCTGGTCCAGTGCTCTTTCCTGACCAGTAGATGGTGCCTCATGAGCCATTCGCCCAGCAAAGGCCCCTCACTACATAGTTCAGGGGTTCCTGCAGGCAGGGACCACGCAACGCCCAGAACCAGTTCCAAACCAGCTTCAATTCAGACTGGACATCAGCACCCACCCCACCCCCCTTCAGCCCTCATCCCAGCATGACCTTGGCCCCAGCCCCAGCCTTAAACACACCAGCAACTGGCCTGGCCCCAGCCCTAACCTCAGGCCCACTGCAGCTGCAGCCCAGTCAGAGAGCTCAACTCTACCCCAAGCCTGACTCCTGTTCCCAGCCCGGCCTCATCCTAACCTCTGTCCCAGCCCAGCCTGAGCCCCGGGGCCGGCCAGTGGTACACTCTGGTCAAGGGCACCAGATGGCTTTCCTCTGTCTCTGGGTCCGACACAAATGACTTATTAAATACCTCCAATGTGCCAGGCCTTCTAGGTGCTGGTGACATGTCTGTGAACATGGAAAGTTGCTTTGGGCAGCGGGGAGAGCCCCAGTTCTCCCCTGGCTTCCACTTCCTTTCCACCCTCCCTTCCTTCCCCCATCCTCTATATCCTCCCCCCCCCAGCCTCCGTCCTTTCCCCAACCCTCTCCCCTTTCCCCCAGCCTCCCTCCTTTTCCCCAGCCTCCCTCCTTCCCCCCATCCTCTCCCCTATCCCTCAGCCTCCCTCCTTCCCCCCACCCTCTCCCCTTTCCCCCAGCCTCCCTCCTTTTCCCCAGCCTCTATACTTTCCCCCAGCCTCCCTCCTTCCCCACCCTCTCCCCTTTCCCCAGCCTCCCTCCTTCCCCCCACCCTCTCCCCTTTTCCCCAGCCTCCCTCCTTCCCCCCACCATCTCCCCTTTCCCCAGCCTCTCTCCTTCCCCCCACCCTCTCCCCTTTTCCCCAGCCTCTCTCCTTCCCCCCACCCTCTCCCCTTTTCCCCAGCCTCCCTCCTTCCCCCCACCATCTCCCCTTTCCCCCAGCATCTCTCCTTCCCCCCACCCTCTCCCCTTTCCCCAGCCTCCCTCCTTCCCCCCACCATCTCCCCTTTCCCCCAGCCTCCCTCATTTTCCCCAGCCTCCCTCCTTCCCCCACCCTCTCCCCTATCCCTCAGCCTCCCTCCTTTCCCCAACCCTCTCCCCTTTCCCCCAGCCTCCCTCCTTTCCCCTAGCCTCTATACTTCCCCCCAGCCTCCCTCCTTCCCCCCACTCTCTTCCCTTTACCCCAGCCTCCCTCCTTTCCCCCAACCTATCTCCTTTCCCCCAGCCTCCATCTTTTCCCCCCAGCCTCCATTCTTTCCCCCAGTCTCATCCTTCCAACCCCAGACTTTCTCCTTTCTCTAGCCTCCCTCCTCCCTCTAGCCTCCCATTGTGGAGACCTCCACTCACCCTCTACCCCATTCATTCTCTGCCCTTCCCCTTCCGAACAGCCACTGTCGCCTTTGTGCTGTGGGCAGGCCTCCCCCCTCTAGGCTTTGGCTAAGCTCCCTGATGCAGGATGAGAGGGAGGGCAGGACAGCCTGGCTCTGGAGGCCCCACCAGCCTGTGACCTTCTGGAAACCATCCGTCCATGTACAGGTTTATATCTGAGTGGTAACAGTTGCTGGGCTTTCTGGGCTGAGCAGTGGTAGAATGGAGCTGCTGGCATCAGCAACCGGAAACAGTCTTCTCTCTGGTGGGGTCTGGAGAGCAAGGGCCCTCTCCTCAACTCAAACCCAGAGCCGTGAGGCCGGAGGAGTCATGCAGCCCTGGCCCAATGGCCACTCCCCGCCCCCTCCTTCTTCCCTCCTCCACTCTCCCCCATCACTTAGGGTGATGGTCCGGAGCCCCCGGTCCAGGCCCTGATCGGGTTCTCATCCCTGCGCTGTATCCCTGGCTGCCCCTGGCTTCTGCCTCTCCTGGCTTCGCTCCAGCCTCTTTCGTCCTCACCATTGGTCTCCCCCACATCACTTTCTTTCCTGTCCTTTTATGCATTAATTTTCAATTCTTCTGACGGTCTTAGGCCCACCACCCTCCCTTCTCGTCATTTTCTCCGCAGCATTTTCTTTCCTCTATTTTTCTGTCTCTCTTCCTTTCAAGTCTCATCATCTATCACTTTCAACCATAGGAACTGGAGCTGCTGGTCCATGGCAGTTGAAGAAATGAGAATTTTAGCACCCAGAGCTCGAGAAATTCTCATGATCCATCCCTTCAAAGCGGTACGCTATTGTCTGTGTTCAGCACAGCCTAGAGATGGCTGTGTGGTCTTCAGCACGCTGTTCCTTGGGGTTTACAGTAAGTTGCGTAAGCTCACCTGGTCCTCCAAGCTCTCCTGAGAGGAAGATGAGGAGGCTCGTGTTAATGTCCCCAGTTTTTCTGTGGGGAAATGGATGCACTAGTGACCTCTCATGCAGGCCAGGAGCTGACCCCAAGTCCAGTGTTGTCCGTTGCTCCCTTCATGGCACTGTGGACTGTAACCCCCACCTCGCTGCACAGGGAGGAATGTTTCTGGCTGATTCTGGGATGCAGAGGAGCATCCAACGCTGAGTAGTAGGTGATGGCACAGCCTCTTTGGCCCTGGCTGGACCAGGGAGGCTGCTGGATGGATGGGCAGCGTGGTGCGGGGACTCCCATCCCAGCCTTGCCTAGAGGGTGTGTTCTCAGTGCCTGCCTGGGACAGGAGTGTCGGGGCTGCCATCTGTCTGGTTTGAATTAGATGCTGGGTTCTGCAGAACCTCGGGCTCATTATAGTGAGTTCATTGCCCAGCCTGGTGCCTGAAAGATGGTGACATTTTATTATTTCCTTGATTTTTCTTTTTTTAGTGTTCCTATCTCTTTCTCCCCTTTCTTTAATGCTTCAGAGTTCCACCTTATGCCACAAAAATGCAAAGTCTGCCACAGTCCCGCTGGGACACACTCAAGTCAACGGCCCCTCCAGTGCCCACATCCCTCACCACTCTCCCGAGTGCCACAGCTACAGGCCCACGGACCCCTCCCTCAGGGCGGTCTCAGGGAAGCAGGCTGGGTGTTTCTCTGCCTCCCATCCGACACACAACCCCTCCCCCATTGGCATTTCTCTGGGAATTTAGGGTGTCACAATGGTTAGCAGGCATTTCTTGGGGTCTCTCTTCCTCCTTTTTATTTATTTTTAATCCTGCTGAAAGGATAGTGAGCAGAAGGTGCTTATCCCAAACTGAGCAAATAGTAAGTGCTTAATAAATAGTGTTCATTCTATTATCCTAATGATGTTGGGGACACCACTGCCACTTGAGGAACACTTACTTTCATGGCTACAAGGAAGAATAGATGAGAAATCTCACCAGGTCAGGCATGTTCAGTAAGAGGTATATTGGTATTCATCATCACCGCCATCATCATCATCATCACCATCACCACCATTACTATAATCGTCACCATCACCACATCTACCATCACCATCAACATCATTGCCATTATCATCATCACCACCATCACTATCATCACCATCACCATCACTATTATTACCATTATCATCACCATCATCACCATCACTGTCATCATCATCATTATCACCATCACCAGCATCATCATCATCATCACCACCATCACCCTCAACACCATCATCATCACCATCATAATCATCACCATCACCAATCATCACCACCATTACCACCACCATCACCACGACCACCATTATTGCCACCATCATCCCACCATTAGCATCATCATCATCACCACCTCTAACTTTACTTCTGTTATCCCTTTCCTATTTTCTCCTCAGAGGAGGGTGGGAAAGCATGTGATGAGGAGATGCTGATAGGGATTGAGCTGACTTGGAAGAGCTGTGAATGGCAGGACCACAGAGATGCCTGGAAAAGAAGATGGACTAAGCTAAGTGGAGCAGGGGGCCTGAGCGGGCTGGTGAGCTGGGTCCAGGAGAAGCAAGAGGGGGGGGAAGGCAGTTGGGGGGAGGAGTAATTTCTGACGACATGACCAGAGCTCACATTATGTTACCTCTGAGTTGACAAGGATTCCTCTCAGATTCTTTCCGCCTCACAGCAATCCTTGAGGAGGGGCCCATTACTCACATGTCGAGTGCTGCCTCTGGGGCATCAGGGTGGGCGTATCTTGTGTCTATCAGGTCATCCTGGGCAGGCTGGCCTATGCCCGGTTGGTGGGGGCGTTAAATGAGTTAATATATGTAAATCTCTTAGGACAGTGCCTGGTGCAGAATAAATGCTCACTGAACATTAGCTTAATTCAAAATCCACAGGAAAGGGGATTGGGAAGACCGGGTTACCCTGAACTGAGCACAAACAAGCCTGTCCTATTGCCCAGTGCTTTTCCCATACTAGGAGCTGGAGCGTTGTCTGATAAAACGAACTGAACTGAAATTAGAAACCACAGTATGCCGTCAACTCATGCTGAGTTTGTGGCTAGCTAAACCCCAAAGCCTTTCTTCACGGCCTTCTTGCTCAGCCAGTGATCCCTCATCCTGCATTTGTGGGTTTTCACTTTACTTTTTGTGGTCTGTTTGCTTTTTTTATGTTCCGGATTATAAAAGTAATATGTGCCCACTGTGGAAAGTTTGTAATGAGCGTAAAATTACAAAGGGCAGGAAAAGAGCAAGTTACAAATCAGCATGAATGGTTTGAATCCACTTGCATAAAATGTTTTTATATGTTTATAAAGTGAGGCAGAGATCGACAGGAATGGAGAGAGAGAGAGAGAGGGCTAAAAGGATGCTTGAAAAGATGTTCACGGAAATGATGGCAGCGGCTGCATTCACGTGACTTTTATATGCTCCCTTATATTTTTTCCTTTATGCTTTTGGAATTTTTAAAAGGAAAAAAAAATCTGTATTACCTTTTCAAAACTAAATGATTTTATAATCATTATTTAAAAATGGAAATCAGATGACTTAGCCCCTCCTGTGTAAAATTCTTTAAGGGTTCTCCATTCACTCAAGAAATATTCATTGAGTGTAAGTGCCAGGCTGGCTCTTCCCCACCCCCCCTCCTCACCTCTGCCCCTCCCTCCTCCCACTTTATGGTCCTCACAGCTTCCATCACTCTCTGAGTATTATTCTTTATAGATCCTGGGGTTAATGTCTGCCCTCCTCCCCCAATAGAGCTTGATCTATATGGAGACAGAGCTCCGTAGAATGAATGCCAGTGTCTACCCAAAACAATGCCTGGCATGGGGTAGGCACTCAGTAAATATCTATTGAATGACTGGATGTTTAAAAGCAAAAAATGAACAAGTAAAAGGAAATCTTTCATTCTTCCACCACCTAGAGATTATTGTTTGCCTCCTGGTATGTTTCCTCCCAAGCCTTTTTTCTGTTTTATGTATAAGTATAGTTAAAAAGTCACATTTTGCATCTTTTAACCCAGCAGAATAGCATACGTGTTTCCCATGGTATTAAGGAATATTTTTTTCTTGGATGTAAGCAGGGCCTCTCCACCGAGGGTGATTTGCCCCCGACAGGGCTTTTGACAATGTCTGGAGACATTTTTTGTTGTCACAAGGGGGAGAGTGGGGCGCGTTGCTATGGGTTGCTGAGGTCCAACAATGCACAGGACAGTCCCCATAACAAAGGATTATCCGGCCCAAGTGCTGATGGTGCCAAGGCTGAGAACCCTGCTGCTAGTGGTCTGTTGTACGGATCTACAAGACCTGACTTATCCACCTCTTCTTGTTGCAAATGAAGATGTTCCTAGTTTTTCACTGATAAAAACTAAGGTCCTGAAAGAGTTTCAGACAGAAATCCCTACCCACCTCCTACATCACCTTCGGATAAGTTGCAGTGCTTGATTTTCAGGAACCGACGCGATGAAGGACAAGACTGACCTTGCTTGAACTTCATTTCGTAGCTCTCAGCCGGGCAGTGCTGCCACTCTGGGTACGCTGTCCTCTGCCACATTTGTGGTCTGTCCCAGCTGTGAGTCATGTCAAAGGAAATACCCAGACTTCCATGGGCCCGGGTGCTTTCTGTGATGCGGTTACCCCAGCGGCTCCTCACCTGCCTGAGCCGCTCGGGCTGCTGTAAAACATTGTCATGGACTAGGTGGCTGAAACAATAAACATCTATAGCTCACAGTTCTAGAGGCTGAAAAAGCCCAAGATCAAGGTGCAGACAGACCCAATGTCTGGTGGGGGGCTCTCTCTCCGGTTTGCACATGGCCGCCTTCTTGTTGCATCTCTTTCTCTTCTCAGAAGGACACTAATACCATCACAGGTCCCCACCATCATGACCTCACCTAAACCTGACCACCACCCAAAGGCCCCAGTTCCTAATAGCACCTCACCGGGGGTTCAGATTTCAACGTATGAATGAGAATGGGGGGAGGGGGAGCTCAAGCATGCTGTCCATAACGTCACCTATCCAAGATGTCGAACCTTCACTTGGGAAGAGCCTGGTTAATCATAACACCAGTCATGGGAGCAGAAGGGCAGAATCGAAGCAAGAAAGGCATTACTTGCCATCCCTACGTACGCCAACAAAACCACTATCGTTCAAGAGTGTTTGGGAGTTGCTTTTTGGGGTATCCAGTGCCTTCCTTCAATAAGAACATCATCCAGGAGGGCAGTGTTGCTAGGTGTACAAACACGGCCTCTGCCAAACAGAATATTCATTCAGCAGATATTTACCGAGACCCTGCTGGGCACCAAGCAGTCCCAGGCACTAAGGACGCAGGGGTGAAATGAGACACACTTACGTTCTAGAGGGGGCACCATCCCATAAACACATCATGTGGAGTACAATATCAGGAAGAAAGACACAGCGGAGACAGGAATGGTGGGAGGAGGAATGCTGTTTTAGAAGAGATGGTCAGAGCCAGAGAGGGGTTCTCCGAGGAAGGGCGGTTTTAAAGAGATCTGAGTTGGGAGAATGGGGATGAAGCCCTGGGAATATCCGAGGGACTCGGAAGTGCAAAGGCCCTGAGGCAGGCATGTGTTGGGCCAGGTGGAGGAGCAGCAGCAGCAGAGGCCGGCGTGTCTGGGGTGACATGAGTGAGGGGAGAGCTGTCGGACATGAATTAGAGTGGCAGGCGGTGGCCAGGACGAGGAGGGACTGGCAGGCCATCGTGAGGACTTAGAGTTGTATTCCATCGGAGGGTGTAAGCGGGTGGGGAAGAGATCGGATGTCCATTTTAAACGGTCCCTCTGGCTCTGTATGGACGATCAACCATAGGAGACAAGTGTGTAAGTGGGGAGCCCAGGGGCAGGGGGCTGTTGCAACACTGCAGGTGAGAGAGGAAGCTGGCTTGGATCTGGGAGGAAATGATACCTATATGCGACGTGGCCAGATCCCAGGTGTATTTTATTTTATATTTTTATATATTTTATTGATTTTTTTACAGAGAGGAAGGGAGAGGGATAGAGAGCTAGAAACATCGATGAGAGAGAAACATCGACCAGCTGCCTCTTGCATACCCCCCACCGGGGATGTGCCCACAACCAAGGTACATGCCCTTGACCGGAATCGAACCCGGGACCTTTCAGTCCGCAGACCGACGCTCCACCACTGAGCCAAACCGGCTTCGGCGATCCCAGGTGTATTTTAAAGATAGAGCTGGTGGGTGTGCCAATGGAGCGTCCGATGGGGAGGCCGGAGAGACAGAAGAATGGATGATGACTAACAGCTGGGAGCTGAGAGGGAGCTGTGGGAGCACAAGAGTTTTCTGCTGGGATCTGTGTTTCCGTGACATGCCCACATGCGATGGAACCCAGGACAGACCGCCAACCCTGGACAGTTGGATGTGGATCAGCTGGCAGGGTTTTCGGGTTCTTTTCCCAACCCTGGGCTTTTATTTACTCTTCATTGGATGCCTTGGGGCCGGCCACCCAGCCGAGCCCCGTGGAGGAGTCCTGCCTCCCGGCCGGAGGACTGCCAGGCGGGGCTGCTGGCTGCGCCCGGCCGGGGGGGGAGCGTGAGCTGCTCCTCTCCTGCCTCCTCGGGGGGCTGGATGGATGAAAGCTAAGACACCTTGGCCCGGCCTCGGGAGAGCTGCTGCCCACCTGGCCCTCCTCGCTCGGCTTGGCTGTGTCCTCTCGGTTGGGCTGGCCTGCATAGCGGAGAATAAATTAGCACTTCCACGAAGGGGAAAGTCTGCTTCTACTTTTTGGTGATGAAATGAAGTATGGGGAAATGTTTTGGTTATAGAGCTGGGGGTGGTGGGGCGGGGACTGGGCATCCAGGACATGAGTAGTGGACAGGACAAGAGGAGCAGCTGGCAGGAGCTGCCTCCCGCCGGCCCAGGGACAGGCTCCCGGCAGTGGCATCTACGCTGGAGGTCGCTGGAGATCTCAGGGCTTCGGACACCTGACGCTAGGAAGTGGCCGCTGCCCTGGATGGGACAGAGCTGGAGTCCAGCCCCAGAGAGAGGTGGCTGCATGATTTGCGGGAAGTCCTCCATCTCCTCTGGGCCTCAGTTTCCTCATCTGTTAAAGGAGACGCTGGTCACAGTGGCCTCTCAGGGCCTCCTCATTGCCATGGTCGGGGACCCGCTTGACGGGGGGCAACAGAAGATGTCCCTGAGGTGGTTTCTGACACCATCACCCGAAGCAGCAGGGGCAGCAATGGGCCCGGCATTTCAGGATAGGGCAGTGCTCGCTCCGAGTACTGTCACCGCTCCTGGGGGCGTTCATGCCACACGCACAGCCTCTTCTCCCTGAGGGGTCGAGGCGAACTTAACTGTGTCCAAGCCAGCTTGCTGGGAGCTCCTGGCGCTGGAGAAGGCAGGGCAGGGGAGAGGGAGACCCAGAGAGATTGGTGCTGACCGTGTGTGTGTGTGTGTGTGTGTGTGTATGTGTGTGTGTGCATGCGTGTGTGCGCATGTGTGCATGTGTGCGCGCGCGCGTGTGTGTGTGTGCGTGCGTGCGCGCGTGCGTGTGTGTGTGTATATGTGTGTGTGTGCGTGTGTGTGTGTGTGTGAGTGTGTGTGTGTGCGTGCGTGCATGCGTGTGTGTGTGTGTGTGTGTGTGTGTGTGTTGGGGAGGGCACCTACTCTTGATCCAATGCTGGTGCCCAGTAGGAGCTCCCTGGTATGGGCTGCACTAAAGGTTTTGATCCAAGGCCCAAGGAGGGCACTGAGCAGGCTTCAGTGTCAGCTGTGATGGCCGAACCATGGGCCAGTGCGGGCGGCCACCACTGATGCCCGGGTCTGACTCAGGGCACGGATGGGCAGCTCGGAGGCGAGGCCTGGACTCCTCTCCAGCGGGTGGTAGCGTGGCACTACGGTTCTGTGCTTGGGCTCAGGACTCAGAAGCAGCAGGCTCACAGCCGGCCACAAGCCCCACCGAGGCGACCTGGGCGGCTGCCTCCATGTGCCGGGGTACCTGGGCCCCGCTCACTGTCGGTGGGTGTCCCACCTGGCAGTCTCTGCCCCACGCCTGGGCCCAGCAGCGTGAACTTGGGAAGACCCTACCTCTCCCGGCTGACACTGTGCCTCGGGCCAGGGAACAGGGCCACAGAGGCGGACCCTGGGCATCTCAGGTGAGGCAGAGTCCTGCCCAGGTGCCAGGCCCTCCACCAGACCCTTCCAGGCTTCAGCCAGCGCGGAGGAGACGCGCCAGCCCCAGCCCAGGCACAGATGGCTGCTGGCAGCCTGCCCCTCTGACGCTCCAGGGCCAGGCCCTTGCTCTGCTCCCGCAGACCCTGCCTGGTCCCCGAGGAGCGATCTGTCTGCAGGGTAGGCGTGCTCGCTCGCCTCCCCATCAGGTTCCAATGTGACCAGCCTGTGACTCACGGCCCTGAGCAGAGCGCTTGGCGCCCTCCAGGAGACGGTGCCGGTCCCACTCCCAGGCGCTCAGAGGAGGCCGTCAGCGACAGGGCGTGCTTGGGGGCCACCCACCCGCCAAATTATCTCCTTGGTGGATGCCTGACATTCCACCGCTAGTACTTCATTCTTTGGGAGGATATTGTGGCCTTATCTCAGTTCCACTCTCTCCATATAAGCCCCCTGGGATGTATAACATACCTGAATATGGATGAGCATGTCAAAACATTTTCCTTCCCACGGGAGGGATCCAGCTTCTCAGGGTCCAAGGCCAGCACTCTTTCTGGCACTCTCAGTTCCCCAGCGAGCACCGTTAAGCCCCTACTATGTGCTGCACCCTGTGCCCAGGGCAGAGGTGAGGGAGACACAGTCTTGTCCACGAGGCACATAGTAGGTGCCCCGGAAGTGCTGGTGGAAGGCCTTACGTTTGCTGGTGCGTAGTAGGCGCTCACTAGATCGTCGGAGCTTGAATGAATGAAGCTCAGCAGCTGCAAATATAAGGCAGCTAGCTCAGCGCCGGGAACGTGAGCACAGAGCTGAAGCCCCTTGTCTGAGTCTGTCCCGCGGCCCCACCCTCCCCCCCAGCTACGTGACGTCAGCGCATCTCTGCCTCTTTCTCTGCCTCTTTCTCTGCCTCAGTCTCCCGGCTGGTAAAATGGGAGCGATGCCAGCCGTTCTGAGGATTCACGGAGTTAATCTTTGCAAAGAAAGCGCTTAGAACATTTCCTGGCACGCGGCGCGCGCTATGTAAGTGTTTGTTAAATAGCGAGATCTCAACAAACATTATTGAACACACATGGAAGGTATTCCTTCCTGTTTGCTGGCTGGCCGGGGGACTCCGCAGGGCAGGAATGGTGCTTCACTCTTCTCCGTCTCCGGAGGGCCTGGCACGGGAGAGGCATCGGTAAATGTTGGTTTACTGGCCTGGCCCAGTGCTGGGCCCGCCCTGGCGGTGTGTCTGGGAGTGCGGGAGCCTGGCGGGGCTGGGGCGCTCTGGCAGCCCCCGTGCTCGGAGATGCGGTCGTAAATCCAGCTGTCGTCGGGCCGCTCCGGCGGGGCTGTTTTTTTCTGCCTGTTTGGGTGCAGACAGGAACTGTCAATACAGAATCGATCTTTACAAGGCGGGACTCGTGTGTGGGGCGGTGAAACGTGGTGTGGACACCAGCGGGAACAGCCCGTCCTTCTCACGACTTCCCCGCGGTGCTGGGCGTGTGATCGGGACGCGGGAAGACGCTCGTTAACGACGTGGGAGCCTGTTTGGAACGGGGGTCTGCGCATGACTCCCCGCGCAGGCTGCGACGTGTCCACCGCGGGCCTCCGCTTGGGCTGCTCTCGCTGCCACCCAGAGCATCTCTTCACGCCCCCTTCTCCGTTCCGGATTCCTTCTGCCTTGGTCACGTGGCTCAGCCCCAGATCCCTGCTCAGTTTTTGTGCAATATCTTCCCTTCCTTGCAAACAACACCCCAGCCCCACCAAACTGCTGCTGCACACAGTCCTCCAGGCTCTGCTCTGTGCCGAGCCCGAGGACCCCAGACTCACAGCCTCCTGAGAAAATGGAGAGAAAACAAATGATGACAGAGCACAAAGGCAGAGTGGCCGTGTCTGTGGGTTACCACGCATGGAGAACGCAGGTTTCAGGAAGGGCCTGTGTTGGGGAGGTGGGGGTTGGGGGAAGGAAAGGAGTTTAAGCCGAATGTCTGAGATGAGGGAGGGGAGAGAGCCGTGCAGATTTGAACTTGATCCCGAGGGCCATGGGGAGCGTGAAATCCAGAATCCGATGATGGGATGTCAATGCGATACAAAATGAGGTTGATGTCTGAGAATATAAAACTGGTATTTTAAAAAGTTTTTATTTTTAATCAGCTCTATTAAAAATAATTTACATATAAAAATCACCAGTTCTAAGGGTACAAATCCGTCCATTTTGACAAGGGCACACGGCTGTCATCAAGGATGGAGCATGTCCATCACCCCCAGAGGCCAGCCTGCCCCCTGCAGTCGGTCCCCTCCCTCCACCCACCAGCCCCAGGCACAGGAACCTGCTTTCTGATCTGTGCACGTGCCGTGTGGAGACACTGCCATTAATGGCATCGCACAGGGGCCGCCTTCTGTGCCTGGCTTTTCCCCTGAGCACCATGCCTCCGAGAGTCCCCGTTTGTAACATTCCCCTGCCCGTCCCCCAGTGTGGGTATCATTTCACGGCAGGTGGGTGTTTGCGTTGTGAGAAGGCGGCTCTGGATTCTGCCCTCCACCCCCTTAAGCATGTTGCCTTGCAGCCTTGATAATTGTCTTGAAAGCCAGCCTGGCAGGGGAAGAAAAGCTTCCTTCCTTCCTTTCTTCCTTCTTTTTTTTTTAAAAAAATATGTTTTATTGATTTTTTACAGAGAGGAAGGGAGAGGGATACAGAGTTAGAAACATCCATCAGCTGCCTCCTGCATCCCCCCAACTGGGCATGTGCCCGGAACCAAGGTGCATGCCCTTGACCGGAATCGAACCTGGGACCCTCCAGTCCACAGGCCGACGCTCTATCCACTGAGCCAAACCAGTCAGGGCAAGAAAAGCTTTCTTAACAACACCCCAAGCTCCCTGTGTGTTCACCAGCCAGGCCTGACCCACTTGGACCAGAGACGTCACTGGGAGCCTGAGAGGGAACTCAGGATGCGAGGGGAGCGCCCAGCCCAGCGAGTGGAGCTGGGAGGCCTCCCTGCGGGCGGGGAGGAGGGGAAGCACCAGCCTGGGAAGCAGGGAGGAAACAGTGCTCTCTGGAACACTTTAGGGAGTAAAGCGGGGATGGAGAGCAGGCTGGCTCGGGCCAACATCAAGTGAAGCGTCCAGACTAGCACATCCGAGAGAGCCCGGCTGGCTCTAGCCTGTGGCCCGCGGGTGAGGGACACAAGCCCAGCAGTCCACCTGTGCCTCCCAAAGTGGGGTTCCGAGGGACCAAGAGGACCAGGGTCAGGAGGCCACAGAGAGGTCATGGTGGGGACCAAGGACAGCACCTGCAGATTCTGAGAGAACAGAGTCTGAAGAGTCCAGGAGGCCTGAGGCCAAGGCGGTGGGCCAGAGGACACATGTGGACTAGCAGCAAGCCCTGCACCCCGAAAACCACCCAGGAAAGAGGGGGGGGTGGAGAGATGGGGGGAAGAACCAGTGAAAGACAGGAAGGAACCAAGGTAACCCAAAGAGGTGGACTCACCTTTAACTGGTGAAGTCCAGTCCACGTGTTAGTTTGTTTTTCTTGGCGCAAGTTCTTAACATCATTTGAGCGCCTGGGTCCCAGGAATCAGCTCTGCCCTCTGAGTTTTCCGTGGCTTGAGTCCTGGAGACAGTAAGCTAATTTCTGTGCACGTGTGATCCATCTCAACCAGGGCGGGTGTGCTTTCTCCTGCAGTGAGAGGCTGCTCTGGCTGGAGTGCGGGAGGGGGGGTTTGGGAGGGGGGCTGCCCTGGAGGAGAGGCTGAGGACAGTCCTAGTTGTCCTTGTAGGAGGCGTGGCCCAGGGTGGGGCTGTGGAGAGCTGAGAGGAGCCGGGGTGGGGGTGGCAGGTCTCAGCCTTCGGTGGACATTAGAATTGCAGCGTCTGGTTGCTCAGACCACACCTGGGACCAATTCAATCCGCATCTCTGCAGGTGGACCCAGGCACCAGCATCTTCAGATGTCACAATGCAGCCACGGTTGAGAAAAGTAGAAGCCGGAGATGTGGGAGAGCAGAGCTTCTCAGACTTTAATACTGACTGGTGCAGGGGTGACTGGGGGTGCTACATGCACGGGCATCCGTATCAGCCCAGAAGAAAGCCATTCCTTTGTCTCCCCAACTTTATTGGGTTATATTTGAAGTACAATGATCTACATACATTTCAAGTGTACAATTTTGGTCAGGTTTGACATATGTATACAGTCATGAAACCATCACCATCACTGAGATAAAAAAACATCTCTCCCTCAATCCACAGTCTGCACCCATCACTACAAAATGTTTTTGTCGCCCTAGACAGTTTGGCTCAGTGGGTAGAGTGTTGGCCTGCGGACCAAAGGGTCCCAGGTTCAGCTCTGGTCAAGGGTGGGTACCTAGGTTGCAGGCTCCCACCTGGCCCTGTTTAGGACTCGTGCAAAGGGAACCAATTGATGTGTTTCTCTCACATCGATGTTCCTCTCTTTCCCTCTCTCTTCCACTCTCCCTAAAAATCAATGGAAAGCCAAAACCGGTTTGGCTCAGTGGATAGAGCGTTGGCCTGCGGACTGAAAGGCCCCAGGTTCGATTCCGGTCCAGGGCATGTACCTTGGTTGCGGGCACATCCCCAGTGGGAGGTGTGCAAGAGGCAGCTAATCCATGTTTCTCTCTCATCGATATCTCTAACTCCCTATCCCTCTCTCTTCCTCTCTGTAAAAAAATCAATAAAATATATTTATAAAATTTTTAAAAAATTAATGGAAAAATATCCTCGGGTTAGGATTTAAAACAAACAAACAAACAAAAAACAGAACTGTTTTTGTTTTCTAGAGTTTTATAGACACATAGAATATATTCTTTTTTAGTCTGTCTTCTTTTGCTCAGCTTATTTTGATTCATGCACATTGCTACATATAGCAATCACTTATTCCTTTTAATTGCTGACTCATAGCCCCTGGTAAAGATACAGGACAATCTGTTTATCCATTCACCTATTGGCCAACATTTGGGTTGGTCCCCGTTTTTAGCTGTTACAAATAAAGCTGCTAAAACATATGCATACAGAGTCTTTAAACACGCCTAATTCCCTTCCTTTTGGGTAAGAGGGATGAGACAGCCGGGTCACGCAGTCCTGCCAAACCACATTCCAGAGTGGCTGTTTTTTATTCCCACCGGAAGTGAATGAGAATTTCATCTTCACCAGCACTAGGTATGGTGTGTGTCTTTAATTTTAACCATACTCATAGGTGTGGATGGTATCTCAGGGAGGTTGTAATAATCTGTTCTCAGGCCATTGATTATCGTCAACGTCTTCCATGTGCTTATTTGCCGTCCGTCCGTCTATCTTCTTTGGTGACGTGTCTGTTCAAATCTTTTGCCCTGTCCCCCCTAATCCCCCCCCCCCTTTTTTTTGGTTGGGCTGTTTGCTTTCTTCTTATTTTTGAAAGTTCTTTATACATTCCAGATGCACGTGCTTTAACAGATTTGTGATCTGCAAATGGCTCCTCTCGGCCTGTGCCTTATCTTTTCGCTTCCTCCGCAGAGTCTCAGAGAGCATACGTTCTTAATCTTGACGCAGCCTGATTCGCCCACTTCTTCTACGGACAGTGCTTTTGGGTGCTAGATCCCAGAAACCTTTGCCTTCCCCAAGATCACGAAGATTTCTTCCTGTGTTTTCTTCTAGAACTTTTGCACTTTTTGTGTCTTATATTTGGGTATACGATCCGTTTTATTTTATTTTTATTTTTTTAAGTATGGAATTGCAAGATGCAAGATACAGCTCCTCAGGCAAAGCCTTCCGTCTTTCCTGCTCTAGATCTTCCACAGCGATCCGGTACCAGGCTCAGGGCCATCCTGTCTCCATGGCTCTCACTAATCTGTGTTGATTTTTGGATTGCACCCCGGACTCTGCGAATGTGCTGTTGTGTGGATTCTGGATCGGTATTGTCTTTCAGGAATGACGAGGCTTGTCTTTAGGCAGCCAGACAACCAGGCTGGGCGCAGGCTCTGAGTTCTGCGTGGCTCCCGTGGGCGGTGGTTCGCCTCGCAGTGCAGATTTCTGAGCTTTTGCCACGTTGGGTTGGATCTGTCCGGTGTCCGCGTTTTCTGGGCTCAGCTGAGGTTTGTCTGGGTCATTGAGATCTCTGAGCCGGTCCTGATGGGAGACGCACCACAACCCTCTGCGATGCACGAGGCAAAAGTCAACCTCCTCGTCTGGCAGATGAGGCCGTTCGGGACCCACGGCTCCGTAGGTGCTCAGGGGCAAGAGCCACACGTGGCGGCTTCCTTCCCCGCCAGCTGCGAGGGCTGGGGAGACCTCGCTCTGTGTCACTGGCGGTGGGACGCTGCCCCGGCATCTTTGTGCTGCAGTGTGGAGACCGGGGGCCCAGGGCAGACCTCCCAGCCACACCCTGGCCCCAGCCGAGGTCCCCCAGCTCCCAGCCCCCACACACATACCCCCCTCCCCACCCCGATGACAAACACTCTGACTCAGATTATCCTCATCCTTCTTCCCCATGGCCCAAGCACATGTGGAGGGAGGAGAGGAGAAGTGCGAGGAAGGGGTGATCCCATCTCTCAGGGCGTCTCTGGGACTCCCCATGAAGTCAGCGGAGTCCCAGCGGCTGATGTCAAGGAATAATAGTCATAAACACCACGCTTACTGAGTGCTTGCTGTGTGCCAGGCACATGTATGCACACTCAGACACGCCTCAGCTCCTGGTAACAACTTCTTGGGCTGAGGTGACACCCATTTCCCAGACGAGGAAACTGAGATGCCACTCGAAGGCAAACTCCCTTGTCCAAGGTCATCCCAAGGTAGGGTCCCTGGAGGGGGAGCTCAGAGTTGGATGCTTCTCTCTGTAACTGGGCCAGCTCCCCAATGCCCCTGGGCACCGCCTACCCTCAGGTGCCAGGCAGAGCCCTTTCTTGGGATGCCCAGAGAAATGAGGTGGTCCTAGCCCCAGCCCCAAAAGAGAAGAAGCAGCTTCCCAGGGGGCCCCCAGGCTGGGCAGGCCCCTACCTCCAACGGGAAACTATCTCAGAGGGTGAAGGAGGAAGAGAGATGGGGTTGACTGCTTTCTGTTCTTTATTAAGTAACAAAGGGGGAGACCCACTGGGCACAGACCCACAAGATTCCCCACCAGCACCACCCCGGACTCCGCCACATCTTTATCCACTTACCCAGGGAATCAGGAAATTCTCCCCCGAGCCAGTTTTATTGGAGACATTGGAAGCAACGCTCACAGCCGCCCAATCAATAACAGATGAACGATGCTCGCATCGCATTTTTTCAGGAGGACGTTTGGCCCACAGGCTTGCCCCAGGGCCTGGCCTTGGACATCCCCATCCCACTGGGCATTGCTGGGAAATGAGGCCCAGGGCAGTCCTAGAAGCCAGAGTCATCGGCGTGTGGGTGCGGCGGGCAGGGGTGTCTCGGCCGGGTCAGGCCCGGGGAAGTCCTGTGTTTTGCAAGGGTTGAGGTCTGGCCCCCGCACCTCCCCCTTGCCTCCCCTCACCCCCACCTCTTCCCTGGCTCGTCCTCCACATGTGCTCAGCACGGGCATCAAGTCCACAGGCCATAAAGAATCCATCAAATCCAGTCCTGGCTGAGCCAGGGGACGCGGCGCCAAAGAGCTGATGGAGGAAGCGTAGGCAGCGGGGTGATGGCAGGCCGGCTGTGCAGGGTGATTTCGGCAGAAACCTTTCCCTCACCGCACCCACAGATACTCGGTGCTGGCGGCCATGGTCCAAGACTGGGACCAGGACCACCTCTGGAGCCTCCTTGTCCCCCAGCCCCACAGCTGGAAGTGGGGGACGGGGAGCAGGGAGGGGGACAGGATATGGTAGTAACACTTTGTCACCATCAGAGAGTCTGTAGTACAAGAAATGAGCTACTGGGAATGTGAAGCAGGCTCCGCAGTTCCGTTTTCCCATCTCATCAACGCTCATTGAGCACCTACTATGTGCCAAGTGGGAGGTATGAAGTATGGTGAGCAAACGCAGGCCCTGCCCTCCGGAGCTTCCAGTCTGGAGGGCTGTAGCTCCTCAGTCAATATCACAACTACCTCCACAAGAAAGCAAAAAGCAACAAGAAGAATTATCCACATTCTGGGGTCTCATCTGACTACCGTGACAGATCTATGAGCTAAGACCTCGTATCCCCATTTCATGGTGAGAAAACTTGGGCCCATCCAAGGGTCAGGGACTTGCCTTCCTGAGAGACAGACTGAAAATTCTGCCAAACCAAGTACCACAGGCCGGGCGGTCCTGAAAGCCATGGAGGAGGTCTTCCTGGAACAAAGGTATTGGCATCTGAGGCTCAGAGGACAAGAATGGATCGTTTCCCAGAATGCTTCATTCATGCATGCATTCATTCACTCACTCAGTCCCTAATTCAGAATTCACTCATCCATTTGTTTTTTTGTTTGTTTTGTTTTGTTTTGTTTTGCTTTGCTTTGCTTTATTGTTGTTAATCCTCACCTGAGGATATTTTCCCATTGATTTTTAGGGAGAGTAGAAGAGAGAGGGAAAAACAGAGAGAAACATATTGATTTAGTTGGTTGCCCCGGCTAGAGCCCAGACCAGGGAGGAGCCTGCAACCAAGGTATGTGCTCTTGACTGGAATCGAACCTGGAACCCTCTGGTCTGCAGGCCAACGCTCTATCCACTGAGCCAAACTGGCTAGGGCTCACTCATTTGTTTTCTCACTCCCTCATTAATGAATTCATGTGCTTACTCATTCATTAATTTGTTGAATCACTTGCATGTTTTGTGTAGCAGACTTTATTTCTGGACTGTGTTTGTTAGAATTCTTTCATTACCAGTGGCAGAAACACAACTCAAATTCACTTAAGCAGAAAAAGGAATTTAATCGTATGTGTATCTGAACTGTCCTAAGGTGGGGATATATATGGCTTCAGTCATGACTGGATCCAGGTGCTTAGATGTTATTGTCAGGAACTCTCCCCACATTCTTTGCCTCTGCTTTCCTCGGTGTTGATATCACTCTCGGGCAGGTTGAGTTTTTTCTCTCTGCTTATAAAGTTGCCCACCAGCACCTGCAGGCTTATGTTCCATCAGCTTAGCCATTCCAGCTGAAAAAAAGATGTTTTTTCCCCCAAGAGCTCAGAAAAAAAAAAAAAAAAAAATCCCAGAGAGGCCTCTTATTGGTCTAGACTGGGTCACATGCTCACTCCTGAACCAATCACTGTGGTTGGAGGAGTCAAGGGCTCTGATTGGCCAGGCCTGGTTGTGGGTTAACAGCACCAACCTCAGCAAATGGCATAGATTGGGACATCCATCGATTGTGCCGCCTCAACAGGCATCTGAGTTTGCCAGCCCTGAACCAGATGGCCTCTGAGGGCCATGTGTGCTAATATCAAACGAATCTCTGCCCACGGTGACTGTGACCCCTCTGTTTCCCGGTATCCTGCTCAGCCCGCTGTTCTGGGAAACAATGGATGCTCTGCAAACACTGGGTTCTCACCCTCCCCGGCTGCCTGGTGACCTCAGTTACCCTGGGATCTCAGTTGTGGGGCTTCTCGGCCTCCAGATTCTCACGAGCTAATCTTGCAGTAGACCTCCCTATACTCTATTCTATGTTGAGGGAACCCCGACTACACTCACAGCCGCCCAGTGACGGAGCTCAGGTTCCAACCCAAGAGTGTGCGATCCTGGAGTCCACGCCAGCCATCTCCACGGGGGAAGGTGAAATCCTGCTGGCAGGTGATGTTCGGCTCCGCTAGGGGTGAGTTGGGGGAGGGCAGAGTTACCCATGTGGACCTGGTGGGAAAGGAGCCCCCACAGCTCCCGGGGCTTTCTCAGGCCCACCCCCCCCCCCCCCCGCTGAACAATTTCCACTGCACTGGCCACGGGGCTGCAGGCCGCTCGGGGCAGGGCTCAGACAGGGCACACCCTGCAGGACACATCTCCAGCCTCCCGGGCGGAGGGTAACTGAGGTCACCAGGCAGCCGAGGAGGGTGGGAACCCAGTGTTTGCAGAGCATCCATTGTTTCCCAGAACAGCGGGCTGAGCAGGATACCGGGAAGCTAATGGCCACAGTCACCGTGGGCAGAGATTCGTTTGGTGTTGGCACACGTGGCCCCAGAGGCCATCTGAGCCGGGGCTGGCAAACTCAGACGGCTGTTGGGGTGGCACAGTGACATTCCTGAGCGCGGCTGGCTGGAGGGGCCTGGGGCCTGGGAGGGCGGGGAGTCTTCTGGAACACAGACCCCTGTGAGGGACAGCCGCCACTCAGCATCTGCTTTCTGGAGGAAACCTAGAAATCAATTTCGAGGTGAACTCCAGTTTTTAAAAAACAGGCTCAACTTTTTAAAGGATCCTGTGGCCTAACGCAACATGTCCACAGGTGTTTTGACCTCACCTCCCTTTACTGATGGGGATACTGCGGCCCAGAGAGGGGAGGTAACCTGCCCAAGGTCACACAGCCGGAATGCAGGCCAGCTCTGCCACCCTCCAAGCCTGTGGGCTGATCCTGGGCCACTGTGTTCTTTACAAGTGATGTCCAGCACGCGGCAGTTTACACAGCACCCTGCACCCCATATCTCAGGATCTTCACTCTGACGGAGAAGGCAGAGGGGGGACAGTCACCCCCACTTCCTGATGAGGAAGCAGAGGCCCAGAGGAGCTGGGGAAGGAACACAGACACTGGCTTCCAGGGCAGTGTCTGTGCTCCTCGCTGGTGCTACCTCTGTGTTTGATTTTTGTCCCCAGCTCCTGAAACACTGTTTGTTATTCATAAGGAGCCCCTCTGGATGACACCTGAGTTTATGTTAATGAGGGGACTTTTGGGGGCTAGTTGTCAAGGGAACCAAGGGTTGGAACTTTAATCACTAATAAGTAATAACCACCAATAGTCAATGATTAAATCAAGTTATCTAATGAAGGGTCTGTAAAAACCCTCACGGAGGGGTTTGGGGAGCTTCCAGGTTGGTGAAGGTGCTGGGAGGATGGCACACCTGGAGGGGGCGGGGAGTCCCCACCCTCCCCCATTCCTCTTCCCTGGCTGCTCCTCTGTCCTTGGTGATGTCCTTTACAGGCCATCTGTGAAAGTCAGTGTTCCCCAGTCTGTGAGGAGGGAGTGGTGGGAACAGGTGGCAGCTTGGGATCTGGAGGGACTGAGTCTTACACGCCTGTGGGGTCTGCGCGAAGTGAGTTAAGTTGCAGGACACCTAGTGTGTGTCCTCCGAGAGTGGGTGGGTGTGGGAAGCACACACATCAGGATCAGATGTGCTGGGAGTAGAGGAAACAGGAGATCTTCCTTTAGGTGCCAAGAGAGGGCGTCCCCCCAGCCAGCATCCCGAGGCCCCAGGGGACGTGGCCAGGCTTCTGACCCACCTGGGATGCACCGGACGTACTTGTGCCGCTCTCTGCTGGTCAAACCGAGTCACAAGCCCACTCAGGGTCAGGAGGCGGGGCTACACAAGCTGAGGATATTGGGAGGTGCAGGTCACCTTTGGAGACCAGCTCCTGTACTGCCATTCGGCACCCCTTCCCCTTCTCCCACCCTAGCGCTCTGCTCCCCAGTTTCCTCTGATGACAGAGATTCAGTCCACTCATCCAGGTGCTCTGCAGGAATCTGATGTCCAGCACAGAGCGGCATCCAGCAGGTTCTTCATGCTTATGTGCTGGAGGGAGAGAGGAAAGGGAGGGCAGGGAAAGGAGAGGGAGATGGGTTTCTGACAGCAGCCAGTCATAGCCCAGCCTCCTCCCAGAACCTCCAACACCCAAGCCCCTGCCTCTGTTGGGTCTTTCCACCTGCTGTGCCCTTTGCCTGGAACCTTTTTTCCCCCAAGTTGTCCATGACCAGGTCCCTCTTGTCCAGGTTGCAGCTCAAAAGCCACCTCCTCAGAGAGGCGCCTTCTGGTCCCCCATGTCACACCCACCACCGGCCACTCTCTCATTACCCGAAGTATCTGCCTCAGAGCCCTTGGCACCGCCAGCAGCGGTCTTGTCTGTTCGTGTGTCTGTTACCTGCGTTCCTGTCCCCCTCCCTCCAGGACAGGGCTTCTCCACCTTGGCACAGCTGACGTTTGGGGCCGGATAACTCTTTGTTGGGGGAGGAGGGCATCCTGTGTATTGTAGAATGTCTAATAAGGTCCCTGCTCTCTATCCCCTAGGTGCCAGTAGTATCTCTTGTATATCATGATAACCAAACGTATCACGTCTAGACATTGCCCAATGCCTTGGCACATGTGTGTGTGTGTGTGTGTGTACAAAATCATGCCTGGCTGAGAACCACTGTTTTATTTATTTATTATTACTATCTTTTAAATATCTTATTGATTTTTTACAGAGAGGAAGAGAGAGAGATAGAGAGTTAGAAACATGGATGAGAGAGAAACATCTACAGTGGTACCTCGATATACGAGTGCCTTGAGATACGAGTGTTTTGAGATATGAGCCACCTAGCGAGCGATATTTTGCTTTGAGATATGAGCAATTTGACATACGAGCAAGGTTACGGAACGAATTAAACTCATATGTCGAGGTACCACTGTACGTATCCTGAAAGGGAGGAAGCAACAAACCTCCTTGGACAGTTTTTTTTAAACGATCTGCAGGTGAAAATGAGCAAAGCGTGACGAAAAAAGCGAAGACCAGTGAAGAAAATTAAGCGCTTCCGTAAGCACTTCACTTTTTCTTATATTATGTTTTTATAGAATATGTATTTGTTATTTATAAATGTTTCTTCTTGTAAATACATTTTTCTTATTCAAAAACACTTAACAAAAACAACTGAGGTGGTGTTTTGGGAGCTGGAACGGATTAATGGCATTTCAATTAATTTAAATGGGGAAAATTGCTTTGAGATACGAGCAAGGTTACAGAACGAATTAAACTCGTATGTCGAGATACCACTGTACCAGCTGCCTCCTGCACACCCCCCACTGGGGATGTGCCCGCAACCACAGTACATGCCCTTGACTGGGATCGAACCTGGGACCTCTCTGTCCCCAGGCTGACGCTCTTTCCACTGAGCCAAACCAGTCAGGGTGAGGACCACAGTTTTAAATGATTGGGTCTCACACGTCACGTGCATCAGAATCACCTGGAAGACCTGACACATGGCTGGGCCCCACCCCAGCGTTTCTGACCCAACAGGCCTGAGGCCGGACGGAGAGCTCACACGTCCTTCAAGCTCCCAGGCGATGCCTCCAGAGCACGGGTCTGCAGGCAGGGCGGCTGTCTGCCTTGACTCCTAAGTGCCTCCAGCAGTGGCCGCACAGAGCTGGCACTCATAAATATTTCCTGAATAAACCATCTTAACATCTCAGCAGCGAGGAGACAGCTCCTGGGGGTTTCCGTGAAAAATCACCTGGCGGGAGAAGGGGAAATGGATGGGTGTGGGGAGGGAGCGTGAGAGAGAACTTGACGTCGGCCGGTTGGTGTTGACCTGGGTGGGCTTTCTGGCGTGGCCATTCATCTTGGGTTTCTCCCGGGCCTCACTCCGATCCATTTCTCCTGATCGGTGGGGATTATTTGCTGCCGGACAGCTGGGAGTGGGGTTCCTGGGACGCATGCTCTTTCCTGCTGGGTCCCTGGCCTCTCTGAGCCTGAGGCTGCCTCACAGCTGGAGGATTGGAAAGGTGATGGGCCCACCTGGGGGAGGTGAAGCCTCGGCAGCTATAATAATAATAATAATAATAATAACAACAACAACAACAACAACAACAACAACGGGAGCTGATATTGATGGGCTCGCCAGGGCAGCGTGAAGGCACATGCACCCAGGACTTCATGTGCCCCTCACTGAGGCTCTGTGCAGTAGGTCATGTTATTATCCCCGCTTTACAGATGAGGAAACTGAGACCGAGGTGACGTCAGTCTAAGTGGAAGAGAAGAAGATGGGATAGAAACCTACGTCTTTCTGACCGAAGCCTTGCTTTCAACCTGTATATTGGTTTCTCAAACTGCTGGGCAGATGCTAAACAGTGTTCTGTGGAGGTGGTGGGCTGGGCTGGTTGGTGGCCTCCCTGCTGCTCCTACATCTCGGCAGGCATGCTGGGGCCTCAGGGACTTTGCACCTGAGGTTCCCTCTACCTGGAATGCTCTTCCACCAGGTATGTGCTTCCTATAGGTCTCAGATCAAAGGTCTCCTTCCTAATTAGGGCTGCCTCACCTCCACACTTAAAATTGCAAATCACAGCCCCCCCCCGCCCCCCCCGCCAGCCCTGCCCCTCCTTGCCTGCTATATTCTCCTCTGTAGCACCTGCCTCCATCTGACATGCTCTGTGTTTTACTTATTACACATATAGGGTGGGGCAAAGTGGATTTACAGCTGTTCATATGGGAAATAATACAATAATTAATCAATAACCCAAGAGTAAGTCCTGTGTCAGGTACTCACAACGGCAAACCTACTTTTGCCCACCTTGCATTCTCTGTCTCCTCCTTCCTGCAGGAGCCTTGGGTGTTCTCTTCACTGCTGTGTCCCCAAAACTTGGAACAGTCCCTGGTGGATATTAGGGACCTTTGAGCATTTGCTGGCGGAAGAATGAGAGGACGGAAGGAAGGAAAGAAAGGAAGGAAAGAAGGAAGGAAGGAAGGAAGGAAGGAAGGGAAAAAACATGGACATTGTTAAGAGTCAATAAATAGTTCTTGCTGCAGGAGTTCTCAGAATCTCATCCACTAAAGTATACACTGAGTGGCCAGATTATTATGATCTCTGAACGCATAATAATCTGGCCACTCAGTGTCTATCCTATGAAATAAAAGGCTAATATGCAAATTGTCCCCTCGACCAGGAGTTTGACCAGCAGGCAGGCCAGCCAACCGCCCATGTCTCCACCCATGCACGAATCCATGCACCCGGCCTATGTATATTATTATGCGTTCAGAGATCACAATAATCAGACCACGCAGGATATACTGTACATTTAAAGAACGATATAACTGGGATTTCTCAAGCTGCTTGGTGACCCACACACTTTTTGGTAGAGCTGCCATTGACCTTGACTGTCCCAAGGCCAGCAGCCACTCGCCAGGCAAAAGCAAGGTGCCCTGAACTGGGGACAACAAAACAAGGGAGACAATGAGTCCATTCGAAGCGGCCGGGAGCCGCAGGGGCTGTGAGAACTTAGCTTTCAGGACAACCGGGAGCCAGATCGCCCTGGACAGAAGTTTCCATGTCTTTTAATCTGCAATCAGAGCCAACGGACCCGGGCGCCGAAGGACTCGGCCATCTGACCTCTGAATTCCTGCTACGCAGCGGGGCCTTCCAGGCCGCCACACCCAACCTGGGAGCGCTGCACGCCCCTGTACCTGCGAAGCCACCTTAGGTGGGGCCCCATCACTTACAGAGCAATGGTGTCAACGGCACACACGGAACCAGCAGGCCTTGGCTCAAATCCCGGCTCCGGTAGTGACAGCTGAGTGACTTCAGGCAAGTCGCTTCCTCATGCAGAGCCTCGATTCCCTCTTCTGTAAAATGGAGCAATCCGGATTTACCTTTCCCCTCCTTGTCTCCCTTACAGTCAGTGGGATTCATTCATTCATTCACTCATTCATTTGCCCATTCTACACCTACCATTCAGGGCTCCTCTGACCCACGGTGATCGCCCTTGGGCTCCAGCGTCCCTCAGCATCCACCCTGCTGCACGTGGTCCAGAGGAAGGAGCACTGGGCCGGACACATGGGGGCTGGTTCCAGTCCTGGCCCTCCCTGTGCTGCCAGGGTCCTGCTGGACCAGACACAGGAATAGTGTGACTTCTTCCTTTCTTCTTCCAGGACCTTTTGTTTCCCTGATTTCTAAAAGAAATAAAAAATTTTCAAGAGAGGTACCTCTAATATTTTGTGTATATCCTACTAGTATGTGTGCATATGACAGATATAGATATATATATGTCATATACATATTTTAGATAGGATATACAGGATAGAGGGAATATGCTAATTGACCCTCATGCTGTTGCAAAGATGGCAGCGCCCACAGCCAATAGGAAGGAATATGCTAATTGATTGCCCCACCCTCAAAGATGGCAGCACCCACAGCCACAAGATGGCGGTGCCCATTCCTCTCAGCCCTGCTTCCAGAGTCCCCCAGTCCCCTCAGCTCCCCAGCCATCCAGGGCTGGCCAGAGGCACAGGCAAGCCTCAGATGTTGACTGCTCAGCCACCCTGGGCCAACCGAGGCTCAGGTAACCAGGGCCAGCCGAGGCTTGCGCTGCCAGCAGTGGCAGCAGCAGAGGTGTGATGGGGTGTCCCCTCCCACCCCTGAGGGCTCCTAGACTGTGAGAGGGGATAGGCCAGACTGAGGGAATTTTCATGCACTGGACCTCTAGTGTATATATTCTCAACTTATAATGGGACTGTATCTCAATAAACTCACTAAGTTGTAAATATCTTAAGTGGAAATATTGTAAATAAAAAATGCACTTAACATACCATAGCTTAGCCTAGCCTATCTTGAATGTTCTCAGAACACAATATCCAAAAATCAGAGGCAACACAGCACACTGTAGAGTATTGTTTCCTTCTCCTCATGATCACGGCTGACTGGCAGCCCCGGCTCACAGCCACTGCCCAGCATCCCGAGAGTGTATTGGACCTCATACCTCTAGTTCAGGAAAAGATCAAAACTCAAAATGCGAAATAGGTTTCCTCTGAATGTGTATCGTTTTCACACCATTATAAAGCGAAAGAATCATAACTGGAAGCATCAGACAGCCTATATATACATATATACATATCTGTGTATAATGTATGTACCTGTATACATATATGTTTATGTATAGAGATACATATATATATGTTACGTGTCCCCAAATGCTTGCGATGTGCTAGGCTTTGCACAAAGTAAATTAAATCCATCCTGTTTGCTAATCCTTCTGAGGACCCCGGAATGTGTTCTGTGGCCGTGCCCCTCTTCTAGAAGGGGAAGCTGTATTCAGGGAGACAGAGCTTTCTGGGGTCATAGAGCTGCTAAGCGGTAGAGCTCTCCCCTGGCAGTCACGGCGAGGGGCATACAGGCACCTAGGTGGGCAGAGGGCAGAAAGAGTCACATAGACCAGGGCCTGGAATCTATTTAAGCATGCAGCAAGGTGGGCGGGTGAGGAGTGATGTGTGCTCTCTGCACAAAATGAAGAAAAGCAGAGAAACAAAGGGGGGATGGGGATAAGCTCCACACCCATCCGCCATCCAGAAATAATCAGTTAAAATGCCGTGGGTGTGGTGGTGGGGGGTTATTATTATTAGAGGCCCAATGCATGAAATTCGTGCACGGATAGGCCTTTGCAGCCCAAACTGCCTTGCATCCCATCCCCACCTTCCCCTGCGTTGGCTTGGTGCCACCCACGTTTCCTCTCTTTTTCCCAGGGAGAGGATTGGGCGAGTCCCCTGAGGAACCTTCTAGATCTAGAATGCTCTGGAATATTACAGACAGACAGACAGACGCAGGAGGACGGCTGGCCCTGGGAAAATTAGCCTCCTGCCTTTACCCCTCCTGCCACGCCAGAAGAGCATCTGCTTCCTGCCCCGAGTCCCGTTGACAAGACTCCTATCGCCTTAGTCTCAGGAGACACCAGGCTCTGGGAAGAATGACAATGACACCTCCTGTTGACCGAGGACTTTATACCCGCTGCTCCACTGAGTCCTCTCGGGAGCCCTGTGTGTGTGTGTGGGGGGGGGGGGTGTCCCCATTCACAGCACAGGAAATGACCTGTCCAGGCACCCACGCCTGCGTCCTCCTCACCCTGTGCCCGAGTCAGAGACAGCTCAGGCTGCCTGGGCTGCAGACACAGGGCTGGCCCCTGCCCAGCCCCACCGGGGCCCCGCTGGGTGTGGGGAGCTGAGATAGTGGGAGAGATGCTGCCCAGGGCTCAGCTGATAGGGCCCGGGGTGAGGTCAGCGCTGGGACGCCCCATGGAAGAAGTGAGTATGCCGGAGGCACTGGCAGGAGGGGGAAGGAGTTCGCAGCGGATGTTGGGAGCTGGGGTGGACAGTATGAATGTCCTGAGCAGGGAGACACCGCCTTGGATGGGGGAGGTAGGAGGGACCTGTGTTTGGGGACCAGATAGCCACATATGCACAGTCACAACAGCGTCGGTGACAATGACAACTTACTGAGTGCCTGCTCATACCAGGCACAGGACAGCGTTCTCAGCTAGTTTCCCCCCTTTTTCCGATGGGCAGGGATTCTGGTCTCTCTTTTTCAGACGTGACGCAGGCTCAGAGAGGTGCAGTGTCTTGCCCAAGGCCACACAGCTACTGTCCAGCAGAGCCAGCTGCACCCCCAGGACTGCTGAACTCCAAACAGACTTCTCACTGCTGGGTGGGGTCAGGATCCAGGAGGAAAAAAAGGATCATATTTCTAGTGGTTTCCCAACGTGCCTACCTGTAAAACCATCTTTAAAATACAGATTCCCAGCCCTAAATCAGCTCAAATGAATTTCCTGTTCCCGAAGGGACATGCCCAGAAGCAGGCCATAGCGCACTGAGGAGCCTAGAGGTTGAGCAGAGGGTCGTGTAGACAGAGGAAAGCTGCCCATCGCACTTGGGACAGCACTCAAAACCCGTGCTTGGTCTACAGCAAGCATGTCAAACTCGAGGCCCACAGGAATACTTGCGGCCCACAACAAATATTTTTATAATATAAAATATAACACATATAATGGCATGTAAGAAACGTTTTAATAAACATTTCATAACTTGAGTTTTACCATATCCTGTTATACATAATTATTATTATTTTTTTAAATATATATTTTATTGATTTTGTACAGAGAAGAAGGAAGAGAGATAGATAGTTAGAAACATCGATGAGAGAGAGTCATCGATCAGTTGCCTCTTGCACACCCCCTACTGGGATATGCCCGCAACCAAGGTACATGCCCTTGACCGGGATCGAACCCAGGACCCTTCAGTCCCCAAGCCGATGCTCTATCCATTGAGCCAAACCGGTCCCGGCCTGTTATACATAATTATTAATAACAGCTGCAACGTTCGCCAATGACTGATGACCATAATCACGTTGCATTCATTTCCCTTACGCGCCTTACACGCAGGCGCACCACTCCTCTCCACTAATACTAGCAGAGGGTATTTTAGCAGCCCATTGCCGTGTCATTAGTCTCGGGCTGACTTGTTTGGTGTACTCAGCCTGTCTCTATCGAAATAAACCCACGTTTCTATGAAAACTGAAGCTTTTGTGTGTGTTTTATTTTTTTGGCCCAAATTGAAGCTTTTGTTTATTTGGCCCGTGTTAGCCTTTGAGTTTGACATGCTTGGTCTACAAGGTTCAGTGATCTGACCTCACCCTACCTCACGGATCTAATTTCTTACTATCCTCCTCCTAGCCACACCCACCCCACCTCACCTCGGTTGTATAATTTTCCATGTTGGGGTACAAATTTCCAAATGCATCCAGAAATGTGATTAGACACACAACCTCAGTGAGCATAAGCAAAAAAAGAGGAATGCACAGGCTCACATCATTGAGAAAACTGGGGATTCGCAGTGCCGGGCCTGGCTGGACCCAGGGACCCTGGCTGTCTTTCCTGTTCCTCTCGCTCTAGTTTTCAGCTCTGCTTCCTTCTGTGTTGGCTTTAATCTCAGAGACGCTCTCCTCCGCAGCGTGAGAAAGACAGCTTTGCCAACCTGCCTGGGTCATCTCCCAGGTTCCTTCCTCCCAGACTCCATCCATCCGACTTTTTGGTAGGAACTTGATTGCCTGGCTGCCTTTGGGTCCACTGCCCACCCTTGAACCCATTACTATGTCCAGAGGGATAGATTCTGCGGCTGCCAAGGTGGTAGGCACAGCAGGAGCACTGGTTTCCACAGGAACCACGTGGGTTGGACACAGATATAGAAAGCAATGTCCCTTGTGCCTTTCCCCCTAACGTTATCCCTGGTTGAAATCACAAAGGAAACAGAAATGCCTGTAGAAGTCACAGTCCATCGCGCTATCATTGTTTCCACAGGCCGTGATATTTCTCAGGCACCGAAGCTGTGAGTCATGGGCCATTTCGGGGCTGGTGCTTTAACTCCGTGCCTTTCTCTTTCATTCAAGAAACTGCCCAAAGGGGAGTGAGGGAAAGCCGTGATAATTCCGAATCCCCTCTGTGTCTCCGCGGCTTTGATATTTATAACAATGGGAGCTAAAATTAGTGGAGACACACTTCCCACGGATGTCAAGCACACACGTGCAAACATCGGGAAGCTGCTGTTACAATGCGTGAACACAGGCGTTGGGCGCTGAACACAGTGATGTCCATACTGTGTTTCTCAAGATACACTTTTAGAAAGAAAAAAGCTACGCAGTCAAATACATTTAGGCAAAAATGAGATTGCACAAAAGCAATACTGTTCCTTCCATGCAGGACTTCTCAGAGCCTTTAATATGCTAAGGAATGTGTGACTTTCCAAGCGGGAGAACTAGTGTGCAACATTTCCCAGAGTGCTTTGTCCAAAAAAGTCCTTTTTGGCATACCATCTGTCGGCTCTTAGGTTCCCCGGGAAATACTTGGGATGTGGAAATATTCCAGGACTTGGAGTCAGAACCCCTGTGTTTGGAAGCCAGCTCTGACATTTGGCCACTGTGTGAACTCTCAAACGTGATCCTCAATTTTCTCATCTGTAAAATGGGATCATTATCATTACAGCCTTGTTTTTGCCTTGGTATAAGGGTTATGTATATGAAGTCATCCAATAGAGTGCCTGGTGCAAGGACTCCTTCTTCTCTGACCTAAATTCAGTCCTTGCAGCAGAATTATCAAAGGACGCGAGTACTGCCCCCAGTGGTGGCAGCCTAAGAGCCACCCACACCCTTAAATCCCCCCGGGTGCAGAAATCAGATAACCTTGGGAACTCCATGGCCTGCTTGCATCAGACAGCTTAAGCCTGTTATCCAAATAGCTAATGCCTCCCGCGTCACTGGGAGCTGCAGCAATGGTAAACGTCAATGTCAAATGGTTCTAGCCAACAGGTGGGAGTGCACGTACTGGGGTGGGAGAGATGTCCTGTCAGCCAACTTCAGGGAACGTCTTCGTCCGGTAGCCACTGCTGTCTGATTACCCTGGGAACTATCTGACTTTTAACTTTAGAACCTTTTAAATTACTAAAAATTCAAGTGTCGCCAGCTCTATACATCCCTCCCTATGAATGGATAGGGAGTGTGCAAAATGTAAAAAAAGAAATCTTTTTAAGGATGCTGGGTGTGGCCGTACTGAAGTTTAGCGTTACTAACAGGGCTGGCTAAGAGATGGTAGGTGAGATGACAGGGGATCTGTCCTTTTGGGATCCGGTGGAGCTGGGAGGAGGCAATCCGGGAGCTGAAACCAGGGGTGAATCAATGCAGATGGATGGCCCTGATTCTCCAAAACTGGTCCCTCAAAGCTGGGAGCTTCACCTGTGAGTCAACACTTTACCTTTTTCCTTGAACCAAGTTAGGTTTCTGTGTCTCAACCAAGAGTCTTCATCAGTAAAATGAGCATTTATTCATAAGTAGTTAATCAATGTGTATTGAATACCTACTATGTGCTAGGTCTTCCCATGAGCACTGAGAGTGTAACAAGGAACAAAGCAGACATATTCCCTGCTCTCTTAGGCCAGTCTGAAGTATAGACCCATTGGATCAATTAAAATTTGAAATATTATTTTTAACTTGTCAATTATATCTTAATATAAGCAAGAAAAAAATATTTTAATTCCTTATTATAAAATGAATACAAAGTCATTGGAGATATTGAAAACAGGAGAAAGAAGGCATACCAAAAAAAGGAGAAAAGAAAAAAAAGGAAGAAAAAAGATTTTTCACTTGTAATTCCATCATCCAGAGATAATCGCTGTTAACATTTTTATGTATTTCATTTTTTTCCAAAACAAATATGTTTTTAAGAAACGAAATAGCTTAGAATATATGGTTCTCATCGTGCATTTTTCACCAAAGGCATCTTGAATATTTTCCCATGTCATTAAATATTCCTCAGAAATATTATTTTGAAAAAACATGATTCAAAACAGCTGCCTTGCCTTTTATCGCATGGATAAACAGAATTCTTCAGAACAAATCTCCTAGTCTTAGGCAGGCAGGTTATTTCCAACATCACGGTGTTGTAAATAACACGGAGATGAACATCCTTGTAAAGAACACTTGGTTTGGCTCTCTTGGTTTCTTTAGCCATGCCTCCAGAGGTGGAATTTTGCTAGGCAAAAGTCAGAAACATTTCCGTGTTTTTTGGTGCTTATCACATTCTGCTGGGCAAAGAAGCCGCATCTGTGTGTCTCTGTACCCAGAGGAGAGGATCAGGCCCTCTTCCTCCTCTCCCTTCCTTGTCTGAGACTCAGCAGGACCAGGATGGAGTGAGCTGAGGGAGGTACTTGCCTCAGGCACAGAATTTAAGGGGGCACCAAAAAAACTCAGTACTCAAGATAAACAGTTACAACAAATTGTGACTCTCGGTGGAAAATGAAACAAGTCAATAAGAAGATTCTGCGTTTTGATTTGTACTGATGGGTTGGCTTCCACTCAAGCCAGGAAGCAATATTGTAGTAAATTCTAGTTAGGATATAATTAACATATCCAAACTTAAAATAATGTGAGTACTAATAAAGTAATTGTTCAATATTATTTAACTAGAGGCCTGGTGTATGAAATTCATGCAAAAGTAGGCCCCCTTCCTTCCCCGGCTACCGGCATTGGCTTCCCTCGGGCACCCGGGACCTGGGCTTCCCTTGCAGCTCTGGCTTCATCTGGAAGGTTGTCCAGTAGCATATTACGCTTTTATTATTATAGATGTTCTAGAAATTTTAACTATTAAAAAATATTTAAAGATGAATATATGGATATATTTTTTCCCCTTTGCTTTTGCCTCCAATATAGCTTGGCACAGCACTGGAATCTGGCAGTTGATTTGAGAGTCATTCAATTCATTGTTGGTTTCACATTCATTCATTCTGTCATTCAAATCTGTGCACATATTACTGGGTCCTGGTGGGGGGAGGGTATCCAGATGTGAGTGCAACAGTCCCTGCCCTGACAGAATCTATAATTTAGAAGGGAGAACTGAGCGTGTGAATGGATCATCGAATGGACCCAGGTCCTATGGATTACCAGCTCTTTGCTCTTGGACAAGCCCTCAACCTTTCCAGGCTAAAGTTTTCCTCACGTAAAATGGTGATCATAAAAACCTCCCTGGCAGGTTGGCGGTAGGTAAGGTGTTCAGCAGTCAGCGAATGCTCGGCATGCAGTAACTATGACCGTGATGGTCAAGGTCATTTATCTGTCCAATTCATTCAGGCCACTCATTCTGCAAACAACGATGGAGCAGCATCTGAGTGCCAGGCATGGTGCATGGCTCTAAGAACTGGGCCAATAAACTGTAACCCTAGCCCTGAAGGAGTTGACAATCCAGTGTGGGCAGCAGACACGCCAACGGCTAACTCACAACACAACGCACTAAGTCCCGGATAAAAGTTGGGCGTTGTAGGATGAGTAGACGTGTGCTGGGTAGAGAAGAGGGGAGAGGGCATCGCGGCAGAGGGGAGCAGAGACCCTGGGGCAGGAGCGGCCAGGGGAAACGTGTGAAGGTCACGCGGCTCCGAACGGCGGGTGGAGGGAGTCCAGCAGGCCTCTTCCCACCCTTGGAAGATATTCCTCCCGGGTCCCAGCGGTCAGGGCGTGGGCTCCGAGTGCTTGTCTGCCTGTGGTCAATGGCACTGGAGGTGCTGAGTAGCTGAGTGATTGGATCCAGGTCACAGAGCGGAGGACTCTGGGGCCATCAGTTCAACAAAGGCCAAACTTTGTATTTGTTCTTTGGGAACACTGGAGAAACCATGACATTTATATCTATTTTGCTTTTCCTTTTTTGAAAATCCCATCTCTTGTTTTTTTTTGTTTGTTTGTTTTAAAATATATTTTATTGATTTTTTTACAGAGAGGAAGGGAGAGGGATAGAGAGCTAGAAACATCAATGAGAGAGAAACATCGACCAGCTGCCTCTTGCACACCCCCTACCGGGGATGTGCCCGCAACCAATGTACATGCCCTTGACTGGAATCGAACCTGGGACCTTGCAATCCACAGACCGATGCTCTACCACTGAGCCAAACCGGTTTCGGCCCATCTCTTGTTGATTTGCCCTTCCTTTCTCCATCATGCACGCAGGCCTGCCCCTGACATGTAGCAGTGGATGTGCCTGGAGACAGTTGCCTGTAGATCACATCCAGTCAACCTGGAACCAGAAGGAATCTGATCACTGTCAACCCCCTCCAACACACACACACACACACACACACACACACACACACACGATGAACTCCCCGGGGGTCCAGGGGGTCCTGTCTGGTTGCCTCCCCAATGTTGGGACGGTACCTGGCCTATGGTAGATGCCCAGTGAACGTTTGTTCAATCAACACAATCCAGATGACTCTGATGATCTTTCGGGGGTGTCCCCCCCACCCCAGGCTGGTTAAGGACAGACCCTCTCCCTTTTTCTCTGCACCGCCCCCCCCCACACACACACACACACAGCTTCCCGGGCCCTCGGTGGGGCCTCCCAGCCTCTCAGTCTGGAAGTTACGGAGCTATAAACAGACACTTAAACGAATGAGCTGGCAGCCTTGAAAGAATCCTTTGAAGATAGGTTGCAACGTGACTAATCGCCCCTAATTTATGGGTCTGTAAATTTGCATTTTCCTACAATACATTTTTCCTCGGGGAGGGCCCTCCCCCAGCACGGGCAAAGGCAGTTTTGGGGGGGGGGGGGCCTCAGCTTCCCATGTGGAAGCTGCAGATTCTTTCCCGACATCGGAGTCGTTATTGTTTTGATGTCTATGACAAGATCATAGCAGGCAGGGCCAGGAGAGGTATGGTGGGCAGGAGCAGGGGAAGGAGGCTGGGCGGGGGCAAGGGAGGGGGAGGCAGGACCTGGGGGAGACGGGGAGGGCAGCCTGGTCCCCACCCCCTGTCTTCCCCTTCGTCAAGAGCCCCCATCAGCAACAGGCTTTCAGTACCTGGAACCGCTCCCCCCTCCTCACCCTTCGCCCCTCTTGTCTCCCCGCCCCCACGGCTTGGCCGAGGGGGACCCGGCTTGGGCAGGATTTATGGGGCTGGCCCCTGCAGAGAGGATCCGGGGATAAATCTCAGCTTATTTAGGAGCGTGATCTACATTTATTGCACTTAATGTGATCTTTAACGTGTCCAAGAGGGGCCCATAAATCCCAGCCCGGCCGGCTCCGCCAGCAGGGCCCCCGGGCTGCCCCGCCCCTCGCTGGGGCGAGCTAGTGGGAGTTCCTGGGTCTGTTGATTCCTCCTGCTTGAGGCTCCCACCCTGGCTCCGCATCAGAGGCTGGTGCCCTCCTCCCTGCGCTGCCAAAGCCGCGTGCCCACAGGTGGGCTCGGCCCGCGCAGTCCCCGCTCCGCTGAGTCAGGGCCCCCCTCTGCGGGACAGAAACGCTCATGCCTCTTGGACTAGGTAACTTCCAGGACGGTTTCCAGAGCAGCGACTCTGTAATTAACATGATGCAGGCACTGAGGAGGGAGGTGAGCAGAGCAGGGTCTGTTGAATAATGTCCCAGGGCATTCAGCTGGGGCAGAGGAGAGGCAGGGCCTGTGTCTGCGATGACTTACCGTTATTTTTATAATACGAGCAAATATACACGGGCGGGCAAGAGCAGGTTTGCGGTTGTTTGTCTGGGAAATAAGATAATAATTAATAAATGATAATCAAGAATAAGCTTTCATGCACTCACAACGGTAGACCTACTTTGGCCTGCCATGTACACAGGAGCCCTTCAATGAGGATAGCATTGTACAACCTGTAAGTCACAGGCACCCCCGGTCCTCCCCGCTTCCCGGGAGAAACAAAGGCTCAGAGAGGCTACAACTGGCCCAAATTCACAGCTATGCTGGGCGTGGGCGCCGGGCACCTGTCTCTTTGCACGCTACCTCGCTGCCCACATGTGTGAGTACGTGTGCGTCCCACCAGGAGCACGTGTGCATGTGGGTATGGCACATCCCGAGGCAGTGAACTTGGGAGTCCGCTCTGTGTCTGAGCGCCTGTGGGAGCCCTCCCACCAGGGATGCTGCAGACACAGGAGGTGACCCCGGGTACCTTCGATCGCTTTGTCTCTGATTTTCTCCTCGCCATGGCCTTGCTGTTAAGAATATGTGTATTCAGCCCAGCCTGTACAGCTCAGTGGTTGAGCACTGGCCTAAGAACAGTTAGATTCCGGGTCAGAACACATACCTAGGTTGCTGGCTCGATCCCCAGCGGGTAGCGGATCCATGATGCTCTCTCATCATTGATGTTTCTATCTCTCTCTCCCTCTCCCTTCCTCTCTGAAATCAATAAAAATAATATGGTGTTTAAAAAAAAACAAAACTGGGGTGTGATAGAGAGAGTAGGGAGGAAGTCTCAGTGAGCCCATTCTCCTACCAGTGATAAAAGCAGCTCCGACAGTCAAAGGTCATTCTTTCCTCTGGGTGCGAATGGCGGCCCAGGTCCTTACTTTGCCATGCGTTCGGAGCATGCCCAACCCCAAGAGGCACATCTGTGTACACATCTGCCTGCACACACATGTGCATGTACATGGGAAACACAGGGTGTGGAGCCCCAGACCCAGCAGGGCTGACGTGATCCTCAGGACTGCCACTTGGGGTTGAGGGTTATGTGTTTTCCTTGGGCGAATTTCTAGAAATGGTGTCGTGTCTGTAATAAAGGTTTGCAGCTGAGTGTTGTATAAGAAATACCAGGGGAAGGATTAATCACTGCCGCTCCATCGCGTTTAATGGAAAGGTTACACTCCGTGTATTATTTTCTAATTATAATACTAATCCATATTCGTTGCGGCAAAGTTAGTAAATCAGGAGAGCGCAATTAAGAAAAAAACTGTTTTAAATCACTTGTAATTCTTCTGCGTGGAGATCATTCATTTTTAACTTTTCTAGAGTAGAGCCGATCAGACTTCTTTCTATGCGTGTATGTATTTCTTGAAAATGGAGCTCACCCCATGAGTCCCATCTGGAAGGCTCTTTTCTTTTTTTTTTTTTTTTCCCTTTAATCTATTGGGAATAAAATGTCTGGCCTGACATTCCGCCCCTCCTCCCTGTGGTTGTCAGGGACACCTTGCTTCTCGGGCTCAGAAGAGCCGGGGTTCCCTCCGCAGCAAACATCCAGTTGCTGTTTTTCACTCTTTATAAGCAATCTTTGAGGCTAACCCCGGACACATCCTGTGATGGGTCCCCTGGATGGCATTCCCCGAAGTGGAATCAAAGGTTCGAGACTTTTCTAATAACTCGCCGAGTTGCTCTCTGGGAAGCAGGCTCTGGCCCTGTTGGTCAGGGGCCGAGGGGTCCCGTGGACAAGGCGAAGGGTTTGTTTCTGAAGGAGGAGTTGGGGGGAAGGAGCTGGGTCGCCCTGTCCCTTCCGCTGTGCTGTGGGGGGCAGGGGCAGGCAGGGAGGGAGTGAAGAGGACCTTCTCCCAGCCGAGCCCTTGGCTGAGCACCTCCAGGCCTGCGTGCCGCCCGGCCCTCCGGCCCTCGCACCCTGCCCGGTCCCCGCCCAGCAGTAGGCACAGGGCAGGGACTGAGTCAACACTGGCGGGAGAACAAATATTTGTTGAATGGACCGATGTTTGTTGAATTTTCAGAAATCTGCTGATAGAACAAATGTTTGTTAAAAGCACACTATTGTTCTTGGAAGCGCTCCTGCTGGTTCACAGGCTGTTTTCCCTCCTCTGGGGTCCCTGGACCAGAATGTGAGTAAGCTCAGAGCCCACCCGGCAGAGCCGCCCAGGGGACCGGGGCCTGGCCCTGCCCGGCCAGGCGGCTTCTGGATGGCGGCTGGATGGTTGCCATCTCTGCGACTCCTGGGTGCAACGCCTCCCCGCTTCCCCGCCTCCCCGCCTCCCTGCCTCCCTGCCTCCCCGCGGTGTTTGAGAAACATCGGTTGAACGAATAAATGACTCGGTTTTAGACCCTGCTCGACTAACCGTTAAGTCCCCGTGTATCGTGCAAAGGCCAGCTTAACCTCTCTGAGGCGCCCACCCTCAAATGGAAACGGGAGAGACAGGCCTCTCCATGGTTTCCCACCTTTTTCTTTAAAGTGGATTTGTTTCCTTCCAACGGATCTCCCTCCGGAGTACTGCCTGCCGCCTCTCCCTGGGCGGAACCCCTAGGGTTCCCTGGAGCATGGTTTGAGAACTCTCAGCATGATTTGTGTCTGCAGTCCAGACTAACCCACAGGAGACATGACTGGCACTCACGTTGACCCCCCAACACAGCCAGTCTGTCCTAGGAACCATAAGAGAAGTGACTTAAATCCTCGTGGGAGAACGATGGATTAGAGGAAAGCGTTTTGTCAATGTTAAATTTCCTGGGTGGTAGAAGTATGCGTTCTGTGGTTACGTAAGAGAAGATCTTGGTTCTTAGGAAATATACCTGGAAATATGAAGGAGGCAACGAGCAGCGTCACCAGCCTACTTCCAAACGGTTCAGGAAAAATGTGGCTGTGACTACATCCCTGTGGTAAAATGGCCCAGGTGATGGGGATGGATAAATAAGGTGACCAGACGTCCCGATTTTTAACCATTTGTCCCGCATCCTGCGGCGTTTAAAAAAAAAAGTCTTAATTCTTTCCAAAATTCAGGACTTTTTTCAAAAAATCGGGACTTTTTAAAAACGCCATGGGATGCGGGACTAATTGTTAAAGATTGGGCTGTCCCGCCAGAAGCAGGACATCTGGTCACCTTAGGATAAAGGAGAGACAGGAGCTCTTTGTACTGTTTTGCCACTTTTCTGTAAGATTCAATGATCCCCAAATTAAAAAATTTAAATTGCCAATCTTTTTCAGAATGCTGGGGCGGGGGGGGGGGGGGAGAGACATTTAAAATAATGAATGGGGAAATAAATAGAAAAGAAATCGGACTCCAAGGGAAGGTGAGAGTGTGGGCGCCTGCAGTCCTGACCAGATTCACCCTTGAACCGCCAGGTCAAGTGCATTCACTGGCCCACAGTGGGGATGCCTGAAGCTGGGGCGAGGTCCTCCCATCAGACCCAGAAGTGGCCTAAGCTCCCAGCATGAGAGCAGTTCCTGCTCAGGAATGCTGCTGATGAATGGAAGCTCCATGGCCACTCCATTCTGATTCTCTAGGGGGGGGGGGGGGGGCGGGGTGGAGGGGGGGGGAGGAGGAGAAGGGGGGGGGGGGGAGAAAGGGGAGAGGTTGGGGGAGGAAGAGAAGGGGAAGGAGGGGGGGGAGGAAGAGGGAAGAGGAAGGATGGGGTCAACCCCTGGGTGACCACTGGTGGGGCTGTTGTCAGAGGGTTCAAGCAATGCCTCTGTGGCCCCTCAAGGATTCAGAGAAGCAAGACATGTCCCTGATATATGAGTCTGGGTGTGGCTAAGACATGCGTGTGCGTGTGTGTGTGTGTGTGTGTGTGTGTTCTCCCCGCCTGCTCCCCTGAGGAGAACAGGGCTCCAGCATCCATCACAAATGGACATATGTCTTGTCGTGGGGGCTGAGCAGCCCACCCTCCGGGCACCTCCCGAGAGGTCCTACTCGCCACGCTGAAACCCCAGAAGCCCACGAGCCAGGCTTTCCCTGCACGCGCGAGCCCCTAAAACCCCTGGAGCTGTCGGGAGGGTATTTATGGCCTTGGCTTTTCCCACCTACTGTGAATATTCATGCATCTCCCCGAAGAAACATTAGCGTGTGTGCGTGCAGAGAGCCGCGCGGGCCGCACAGGTGTGGTTATACACGCTGTGGAATGCGGGCCGGTTACCCTTCTGAGCCCTGGAACGCTCTGAAGTCTGAGCTATGTGGCCCCAAGGGTTTCAGATAAGGGACTGTGGGCTTGTTCGAGGGTGAAGTCCTGGTTTCCAGGAGGGGTGGGGGATGGGCAGCCAGTTGCCGTGTGTGATTGTGTGTGTGTGCATGTGTGTGTGTGTGTGTGTGTGTGTGTGAGAGAGAGAGAGAGAGAGAGAGAGAGAGAGAGAGGGAGAGAGCGCTGGCCCTGGGTCCCAGTGGCTGGCTCTGAGCAAACCTGAGCTCTGCAAGCAGACATCAAGATGTTGGAGGCTTCCCTCCTTAAATAGCAAAAGAGGATCCATTTATTTGTCCATTCGTTCATCCATTTTATTGTGGAGACATTAACATGGTTGGCTGAAAACAGCAAACTTCACGCTGCACATCAATCAAATGGTAGGGAATGCTCAGAGGAGGGTGGGCTGGGGCTAACCACAACCCCCTGTCCCAGCCACAGCCCGGCCAGGTCTCCGGTGTGGCCCTTCCTGTGGCTCTGACCTGCCCTTCTGCTCGGACTGTGCTTCACCACACCCCCCTGGCACCTCCCAAGTCCCAGAGCTGGTGCGCTGGGGTGCACACTTTTGTCCCCTCTCTGTGTTTTCCAGCTCTGCCCTGCCCAGCTCTGCCACCTGCGATGCCCAGAATACTCCGGCTGCGATGGAGAGACAGAGTGACAGTTGCCGCTGAGCCGGGACCCGTGTTCAGGACCTCCCCTGCTACACCGCTGGCCTCAGGGAGGTCCTCTGTGCCCCGCTCCTCAGCCCCCCTACTTGCCTCTGGGGCTGCTTGTCTCTTGGGGAGGAGTCCTGAAACGCATGTGTATGCAGAGGCAGCTGTAAGCAGGCAGCATCATTCACATGTGAGAGGTGGCCCCGGTGTGTTTGGATGGCCTCCGTGTGGCACAGGGGGTCAGGGGCCAGGAGGGCCCCTCACCTGTTGGAGGGCATCCCTGGCAATCACCCGTCTCACTCACCCGTACCAGGCCATGCCCGTCAGCACAGGCAGCGAGGCCGCCGGAGTCAAAAACATAAAACACAAAGCCACCCTCTCCGTGAAAGGGTTAGGGTTAGGGTTAGGGTTAGGGTTAGGGTTAGGTGTCTGGGTGGGACGGCTCCCGAGCAGAGTGAGAGCTTGTGTGGAAGGCCTGGCGACCTCGGGATCAAGCCTGTAGGTTGGCTGATGGCATGGCCCCAATGCCAGCGCCTCCGTTTTGACAAATGAACTGAGGTTAGAGACCACGTTAGCGTCCCGGGAAGCGGTGTGAAGGGTATACGGGAACTCTCTGTGGTATCTTGGCTACTTTCCTGTAAATATAAACAAAATTTAAACGTTGTTTTTAAAAAGCTCTCTCTTGATTCCAACCCCCCTCTCCCCCGTACCATATTTTGTTTTATCCAAACTCCCCCAAAGAACTGTCCACACTCTTCTCTCATCATGCCATGGACCACCGCTGTCAGGTCTCCACGGGCCTCCGAGGGGCGCTCCAACAGCCATTCTCAGTCCTCACCTTTCTTCCCCTCCCAGCAGGATGGCTCACCCCCATGTCTCTGGCTTCCCCTCCCAGCACCTTCTCCAGCCCACTCTGCTCCAGCCACGCCTGCTTCCTCTGTCCTCCAAAGAAGCCGGCCGAGTCCCCCCCTCAGGGCCGTGTCCTGCGCGCACCTGGCACACCCGACCCTCTCACTTTCCTCAGCTCTCTGCTCCAAGGTCCTCTTCTCTGCCCACCTTTGAGGAACTTTCCCCCGTTTAGACTTGTCATTGTGTGATGCCCTCTACTTGCTCATTGCTGATCGTCTCCCTGACTAGACATCATGTCCAGAAGACAGAACTTTGTGAGAGGGTTTCTTTTTTGTTTTGTTTAGTTTTTGTTTGTTTGTTTTTAATCAACTTTCGGGACTGAAGCTGGGGAAAGAATTCCTTGCTGGCCTGCCTGCCGCCTGCGGCACTCTCTGCGGGTTCTGGAAGGCCTTTGCTGTGGCCGCCAGGGCTAAGGTAGCCTGGCCAGCCGGGCCTGGGAACCAGCACCCCTGTCCCCCATGCTCATCCTCTGCAGGTGGGCAAGGGCACCCACTCCTGTGCATGTGTGTGTGCGTGTGTGTGCATATGTGTGCATGTGTGTGCACCGGGGGCGTGAGAACGTGGTGCACGCTGTTGGCTACAAGGCCCAGGTATCTTCACGGCTGCTGGGGAGTCACCTGTCAGCCCATAAAGATCCCTGTGACCTGCCAGGTGAGGGGGTGTGGAGTGGAGGCCCATGGATTGGAAGTCCAGGGGGCTGCAGCCTCCTCTCTCCTCTTCTCTCTGGCACCCCCTTCCCCCCCCACCCCCCGCACCTCCCTCTGACTAGCTGCACAGTCCCCTGGGTGAGGGGTGGAGGGAGAAGTGCCCGGGAGCTGGGAGGGACCCAGCCCAGCCCAGCCCGGGACGTGGGGACCCTGTCGGGGTGGGGTGGGGCAGCTCCCTTGGTGCCCTTTCCAGAGAATGCTCTGGACCAGCTGCCCATTGCTTGGGCCCCTGCCTGGTTCCCATCTGAGGCCCCTGTTTGGTATGCACCCCTCTCTCTCCTTCCTTCTTTGTCTCACTCTGCTGTTCTTTCCCTTTCTTTCCTCCTTTTCACTCTCCTCTCCCTGATGTTTCCGTACTTTCCTCCTGGCCTCCGTTTCTGCCCTTCTCCCTGCCTCCATGTCTTCTCTGCCTCCGTGTCTGTCCCTCCTTCTCCTTCTCTCTTTTCTCTGAGGCCCCTCTTCGCGAGTCTCTCCTTTCTGTGTTCTCCCTCCTTTCTTGCACATCTGTCCACCTCCCCTCCGGCCTCTTTCTCTCTCTCCCTTTGCTTCTTTCAGCCACTCTCGCCGGTCTGTCCGTCTGTCCCCTTCTGCCTGTGCCTCCTCCGTGCCGACCCCTCACTGTCTCCCTCTCTCCCCGCCCGTCCCAGTTGTCTCTTCCTTGCTGGGCCTCGTCCGTCTGTCTCCCCGTCACCCTGTCTGTCTCTCCCTCTGCTTTCCGGGAAGGCGGTGATTTACGAGCTGCGGACAGGGCCAGCTGCGGGTGCGGGAGGCCCTGATTACAGTTTCCCGGAGGAAGCTGCCTGCTCGGGGATGGCAGGGTGACAGCGTTTATACAGAGCAGCCCGGGGCTCGGAGCACGGCTGTCAGCCCTAGACGGATGGAGTGCCGGAGAAGGCCCATTACCTCATTCACACCTCTTCGGGCAAACAATAAAACACTTACACACGGCCTTGACGCGGGCGGGCCTCCCCCCCAGCACATTCCCAGCCTGGCCCGGGGTCTGGGCCTCTCCGATGGGAAGGAGCAGGGCAGGGGGCAGGGGGGCAGGGGTGGTCCCTGGGGAGGCCCGCCGGGCCCAAGCCCCAGAGAAAGCCCTGGACCTGGCTCCCACCCTGGGCTTTGGCACTGCCCTGGCCAGTCTCTTCTCTCTGGGCCTCAGTTTCATCATCTGTGAAATGGAATGGACTGCGACCCCTAGCCCTCACCCATCCTACCGTGGGGTCTGCATGTTCCCCAGGAGCAGAGCTTCTGGTGAAAGGACGGAGCCCCAGGCACCATGCAGGTGTGCAGAGAGGATCAGAGGCTGGTGTGGGATGGTTTCACCCACTTGTAACGGTCTCCGTGTTTCTAGAAAACGAACCGGGAGCGGAAATCCCCGTTGTGGCACACTCGCCGTAAGCCGGGCACTTGAGCCGCCGAGTGCCGGCATCATCTGTTGTCCCTCTTCCATGTGCCAGGCCTGGGGCACGTTCTCTGTGCCCGCTGCTTCAGCGAGGGCCCCCAGCACCTCTGCAAGCTGGGTATCGAAGCCCGCACCTCATAGCCGAGGAAGCGGAGGCTCAGAGAGATTAAGCAACTAGCCCGAGATCACACAGCTGGCCGTGGCGGCACTGGAATTGGAATCCAGCCCCTCCCCCCCAGCATGGGAGAGCGGGTGGTGGATGGGCTCTGGGGACAGGGTACCGGAGGCCCCGTGCTGGCTTCCCAGCTGGGTGACTTGGGGTGAGTGGCTCAACCTGTTGGGCTCAGCTTCCTCATCCGTCCTCGGGAGAAGATGCGGAGTGTCCCCGGATGGCTGTGAGGGTCCAGTGAGAGGATGCGTGGAAAGGCTGAGAGCAGTGCCCGGGGCACACAGCACACAAGCAACAAGTGTGACGCCCCTGCATCCTGCCCCTCCCTGCCCCCCGGCCCTCACTCTTACTCTCTGGTGTCCATTGAACACCCGACCTTTTAAGAGGCAGACGGGAGACCGAGGCTATAACGTAAGGAGTTGGCCCACAGATAGCCTTAACTCCAGGGCCACCATTATTCACCAGGCGGTAGAAGCCGATGAGCCAAAGTGTGCATCCGTCTCTTTTCTTCGATCGGACGGCCAGGTGGTGTCATCACGCACCTTGGCAAGGCCTGTGGTCAAGAGATGAGAGACCCGGGCTTGAATCAGGCTCCCCAGGTGACCGGGTGTGTAAGCTGACCAAGTCTCCTTTGCTTTTCAGAGCCTCAGTTTCTCCATCTCTAAGGCGAAACTGGTCACACCTGCCGTGAAGGTGGCTGTGCAGATGGAATGAGATGACGCAGTCATGTGGCCATGAGTACGCAGATCTTTACTGAGCACCTACTATGTGCCAGGCAGTGTCCTAGGCATGGGGGACACAGCGACGAGCTAGACAAAGCATCTCCCAGGAGCTTACGTGCTGGAGGGGGGATTTCAGATGGTGGGCTGCCCCCCGGAGAAGATAAAATGAAGAAGCACCAATGGGTGGGGGTGAGGGTGGAGGTGAGCATCTATGGCCGGGATGTTCTGCTCGGTCCCTTCCCTTTTCCTACCTAAACAATGACTCCAGGGCTGTTCCTTCCACGCCAGCCAGCCAGGCCTGGCAGTAGTGTCCGGGGCTCCTCTGTCTCCACGCTCATAAGTGACTTGACCAGGCCTCCAGGCAGAGGCCACAGGAGAAGCGCCCCCTCCAGGGTCTCCTGGAGACCATCCCTCCTGCATCCTCAGGCCATGTGGCCACGCCCTCAGCGGCCCCCGGCTCCTGCCCCGGCCCCATCCGCCTGAGGTGTCAGCTGAGACTGCCGGCCCATTGTGGCCACCAAGGGGAGGCCGCTGGAGAGGACACCAGGGTCACAGGGCAGAGTGCGAACAGGGGGTGCTGCAGGTAGAATGGCCATGGGAGAGGGCAGCAGGTGCCCAGGCGGCCGGGTGAGGCAGCCTGGTGTCCTGGGTGTGGGCATGGGCGCAGCCAGCACCAGAGCCGAGGACTCCCCTGTGACTCAGCTGACCGCCAGCACATCCCACAGCCGGAGGGGCCTTCCAAGAGCCCCCCAGAAATGACCCTCCAACGATAGGAATTAATCCATACAAGCAAGATCTCGCTGGCCCTGGGGCCGTTTTTGTTGTTCCCCCCCCGCCCCCACCAAAACTGAGGGATGAAGGAGGCTGCTGAGCAGAGGCAGACGGAGAAACACTCCTCTCCCTTAGGGTCAATCAGAGGGGGCTTCCTGGAGGAAGGGGCGTTTTTACGGTAATGAGCGATGGTCGCGTGAGTCACGTTTGCTGAGACGTGAGTCCTGTGCAGAGCCATGCACCCGCGTCTCCTTGACTCCCCAGGACAAGTTCACAGACAAGTAACTGCTCCCAGGGCCTCCGCACCAGTGGAGCCACGGCAGCTCGCTCACAGTGGCCGGGGGCAGAGCTGGGACTCACCTCAGAGCCCCTGACCTTCATCCACGCCCCACAGCTTCGCGGCGCCACAGAAGACAGAGGGCGGGAGACTCCACGATCCGCCCCATGTCCCAACCACCAGTGGGAACACTGGGGGATTGGGTCCCCCCACCCCCACCCACCTCTGTCCCCTGTGACCTCTGGGGCTGACGGCAGGAACGGGAGGGAGCCGGGTGGCCTGAACCACCGCGCTCGGAGCACCTGCTGCGTTCAGACAATTCCCATCCTGCCCTCCTGTTCGCCTCACACCTGTGGGACCCACCAGCCAGTCAGCAGCAATAATGGCTTTTGACAGAACGTTTATTATATGTTCACGATTGTCCCGAACCCGGGGCCGGAGGGGTGCAGGCGGGGAACAGCAGGTATGACCCTGCCTCAGGGGGCCTGGGACCCCTGGGTGGAGACAGCGTGTGCTCAGAAAGGTGCCCAGCAGGTAGAATGTGTCTAATGTGTGTGTTTGGCTGCAGGGGGCGAGAAGGGGTGGGGAACCCAGTGACCAGGGGGCTCCTGGAAGGGGGTGCTCAAGAAAGGCCTTAAGGATGCTTCCAGTCTCTTCGCACATGGCACTCACTGCCCCTGACTGCATGTCCTTCACACACACACACACACACACACACACGTGTGCTCACAGCCCACTGGTCTGCCTGGGACCCTATCTCTCTGCGAGGGCTGAGATGGGCCCCTCTCCGTAGCTGGCCCATCTCCCTGGCTTCCTGGGACAGCATGAGTGGCCCTGGTACCCGAGGTCTGGGGACCACCCGTATGGGAACTCCCCCACCTCACAGCCGGGCAGAAATGTGACCGCCTCCCTGTGTTCATGGACACCCCGAAGGTGAGGATCCAGAGCGAATGGGTGTAAAATGCCTACTTAGCACAGGGTCCGCACACAGGGGTCTGCAAAGCCATTACTGTGTTGCTGATGTTCCTGGGCACTCAGTGTAGTTTTTAATTAAGTGGAATCCAGTGGGTGGGTGAGAACAGGCGTAAACACACACAGCCCAGCAGGGAAGAGGGCCTGGCGAGTGGGGCAGGGGCTGGCTGACCGGAAACCTGTCCGGGGGCTGGCAGGAAGGAGCCAGCTATGCAGAGAGGCAGCATCTAAGCGGCCTGAGATGGTGAAGATCTTCGGACACGGATGCCTGCTGGGGGGCCGGGGGGCAGGGGAGTCGAGGGGCAGGCAGGGGGAAGGAGGCTGTGTGATCCTTCACCCAGATGGATGGTTCCAGCAACAGCCCAGACAGGTAAACACTGGGGCTGAGGCCAGACGGGCCACCCACCCCCGGCTGGATCTGTGCTGGTGACAACTCTTGTCAAGGCTTGATGGGAGGCTGCTGGCTGCTTCTGCCCCTTTGGCCCTGCTAGGTGGGGGGGTAATTTTCAAAGTTGGGGGGCCAGAGGCTACTCTGGTGACCCATCTGCACAAGAAATCTCAGGGGAGACAGCAGAGGGTCCTTTGCTTTCTCTCCACCTCCAGGGGAATTTCTAAGGACACGGGTCTGCCAGATCCTCTGTGTTAGTCAGTGCCCCCCCTCCTCCTCCAGGAAGCCCTCCCGGTGTCTCCTTTCCCTCCCCCTCTAGTCAGCACCCCCATCCCCACGTGCAGGCTCCGCCAGCCTCGGTTTGTCCCATTCACTGGCGCTAGAATTTGTACAACTGAGGCCCAGCTCTGTCCTCAATGGCTGTGTGGCCGCTCTGAACTGCAGTTCTTTCTTCTACTTTGTGGGGACATGAGAGAGATTCTTGAACAGATCTTGATCCTGGACCTGCCACGTTCTGGCTTTGAACCTCAGTTTCTGCATCTGAGAAATGGGGTCACCATAGTGCTCCCTTCACGGTGTGTGTGTGAGGGTCCAGTGAGGCCCTGGTGTGAGGGCGCAGCCCGGGAGGTGCTTCAGGAGAGCCATCCCCTCTCCTGGACAGGCCAGCAGGGGGCTCACAGGGCAGCCCATCGCCACCCCTGGAAGGGGCGCAGGGAGGAGGGTCTCGCTCCCATCTCTCTGGCTCAGGGTAAGGGATTCGGGAGGGAGGGGGGTCTGGCACATTCCCCTAAGGTCCTGCTGACCCAATGACCTGTCCCCCCACATTTCCAACCCCCATCAAATGATTGCTTGCTGCATTTTATTCTTTGTACACTGGCGCTTGTTTAGCTAATCAGTCTGAAGACATTCTGGCTGATTTTGGGGGGATGAACAAGGATCTCCTAACTACATCGTGTTTTAGTTGGGGTGGGCATCCTTTCACAATTTATTTAAATTACTTTGGAACTCTTCAAGGCAACGTTTTAGTTTTTAAAGTTCAATATCTAGTTGTCCAAATGTAACTTTAGCTCATTAAGTTGAAATTGCAGTGTTATCTGAGATAAATTCTCAGTTTTGGTTTTACTTTCAGGGTAACTGAGGAGATATATCTAACACACACACACACACACACACACACACGAAAAGCAGGGGCTGCTGTGGCCAGTGAGGGGCTGGAGCTGCTGAGGCATTCGGGCAGAGGACAGAGCCTGATCTGGGGGTCCCGTTGCACACCTGGGGGAGCTGTCAGGAAGCCCTGACAGGACTCAAGACGGGTGGGCCGCAGAGAAGGGCTGTGGTCTCCCAGTTGTTTCCCGTCTCGTGGGGGAGGACAGCCTGGTGGGTGGGTGTGAAACCACAGGTCAGACATTTAGGTGGTACAGAGAGGCCCGAGTCTCAGCAGAACTGAAGCAGCATCTGCCCTTCTCACCCTCCATCCTGTCTGTCCATCCACACATTCATCCGCCCGCCCATCCATCCATCTGATCCATCCACCCATCCTTCCATCTATCCAACCTCATTATCCACCCATGCTACCCTTGCCACCCTCTTCCATCCCCTCACTCAATTACCTGTCCACTCACCCACCTACCTATTCATCCACTCACTTACTCACCTGCCCATCTACCCACCTACCTAACCATCCACCCATCCATCCATCCATACTTCCATCCACCCACCCATCCACCCATCCATCCATCCATCCATCCACCCATCCATCCATCCATCCATACTTCCATCCACCCACCCATCCATCCATCCATCCATCCATCCATCCATCCACTCATCCATCCATCCATCCATCCATCCATCCACCCATCCATCCATCCACCCACCCATCCATCCACCCATCCATCCATCCACCCATCCACCCATCCAACCAACCACCCGTCCATCTATCCAGTGAATAATTTTTTTTAACAAGGAAAATAGAAGTAATCATAAGATTCCCAGGGTAGGAAAGAACAGGAATTCGAGCATCTGAAAGAAGAACCACGTGGTTGACAGGAATAAGCGAAAAGGAAAAGAGAGAGCTGCGTGAGGGACCAGCAGGGACAGGCCAGGCTGCTCCCTATGGGCCCCAAGAAGGTGTGAGTCTGGGGCCCAAGGCTGAGCTAGTCCCGGGGCGGAGGCGACAAGGAAGGCCCTGGGGCCCCTCTGTCATGGCCCTGGTGCTGTCACCACCACCGCCCAGCAGCCTTGGCAGAGGCAGGGGCTGGCACTGGGAGAGGGGGTTGGATCTGGAAGCTGCAGACCTGGGGCTGGGTGGGGCTCTGCTTCCCACTTGTCTGTGTGACCTTCTCGGGCCTCAGTTTCCTCATTGTCGAAATGGACACAATCTTCCTATCGCCTGGACTGCAGGAGGAGCCAATGAAATGGCGGCGGCGGGGAGCTGTGTCCAGGTGAAGGGCCTGAAGCAGCTGGGGCTGGGAGCGGGGCAGGGCGTGTTCACTTGAGGGCTTGCCCAGATTGGCACAGCAGGGGCGGGCGGGGTGGACCAGGCTCCCTGGCTGCTGGAAGGGGGCCGGGGGAGCCTCCAGCTGTGGGCTTGGAGGCTTATGACAGCAAGAGGTGAGCAGGCGGTCATGCTCAGAAGGGATCCATTCAACCCGCTTGCCCATGGATTGAATGGGAAATCTCAGTAACTATATTTTTTACAAAGTTTCCATCTGCCACCACCCTGGCACCCACTGGTACCCACCGCCGGGGAGGGCGATGGCAGGAGGCCCGGAGGAGGCACGGCTGCCTCTGGCCACGGGACCTCACAGGCAAACTGAGATGGTTAGGTGGCTGAGGAGAAATGATAAAGCGGCCCCTCTGTCCTCGCTTTGTTCCAGAAAAGTATCTAAGTCTGATGTAAAGTACCGGGCGCACGGTGATGGCTCATTCATCCGAAACCATGTGGGGGCGGCCCCTCAGGGGCTGGCCCTGTGCCTTCGCCCCTCTGGCCCAGCCACAGCACACACCCCCGCCCCCAGGGCCGTGGGCTCGGGAGAGCAGGGGCTCCAGCTCCAGAGGGGAGGCTGGGGTGGGCCCAGGATAATCTCTCAGAGATACAAGCTGCTCCAGGAAGCGTGCGCTGGATTAGGGAGCATCCCGGAATCCGAGATGATGGTTTCTTTCCATGCACTCATTCATTTACCGAACCTCTGCGGAGCGCAGGCTCTGGCTTCCCCAGTGCTGGGGGGGGCGGGGGGGGGGGACTCAGCTGGGCACCCCTCCCCCACCCCTCCCACCCCTTACCCCCACCCCTCCCTCGAGGCCTCCAAAGGCCTGGACACAGTTCACTGAGCTCAGGGCTGGGGAGCGAGAAGCGAGGCGGGGGGGGTGGGAGGTGCTGTCCCAGACAGACAGACAGACAGACAGAGTTGAGACGGCCCCCAAACTGAGTCATGGCTTCAACTTTTCACATTTGAACCTAAGACAGCGGATGTCAAACTCCGGCCCCTGCCCAAACTCCCACACTCTCCCTCCCGGCTCCAGGCCCCTCTCCCTCCTCCCGCCCACCCCCACCTCCGCCTGGAGTTTATGGATGGCTCCCAACCTCACCATGACACTGTGGGATCCTTGCTTCCTGTGTTTATCTTGGAGAGGGACGGGGCTCTCTCCTCTCACCCACCCGGTCGACGGGCCGCCCCACGCAGGTTACAGCGCGTGTGCTCATGCGCACACCGTGTGCTGCATTCGTGCACGTGGGCACGGAGCGCTGGTGTGCCTGGGAGTGCATGCGGGGGGCCAGAAAGCCTGGTTGTCCTTCGGGGGTGTGCATGTCCGTTGTGCAGGTCTGAGGGGTGCGAGGGCTTCGTGCATCGCCTCCGGGTGCCTGAGTGTTGGGTGGGGACAAGCACACGGGGACTGGGCACCACAGGAGCCTCCTCAGGCACCAGCTCCTTCTGGCCTCACCGCCGCCAGTAGCCCTCCATGTTGCCAGGATCGAGGAGGCTCAGAGAAGCCATGTGCCTGGGGCAGGGTCAGAGTGGCTGAGTGGGAGGAAAGGAGCCTAGAACCCAAGGCATTCCTTTCTTTAATAACTGTGGTTTCCCCCACCAATTAGAAACACAAAAAGTATAATGAAGAAGGGGAAGATAATTCATAATTCCAGCAGAGAGAACAATTGTTAACATTTGGTGTATAGACTCATATATAATTTAATTAAAAATGAAATTGTATTATGCTTCTCTCCTCTCCTTTTCTTCCTTCCTTCCTTCCTGTTCTTCCTTCCTATCTTTTTTGTTCCTTATGATAGAAAAATGCAACATATACAATCCTCCTATATAATAAAAGGCTAATATGCAAATAGACCGAACAGCGGAACAACTGGTCACTATGACACAAACTGACCACCAGGGGGCAGACACTCAATGCAGGAGCTGCCCCCCTGGTGGTCAGTGTGCTCCCACAGGGGGAGCGCTGCTCAGCCAGAAGCCCTGAGTGGGGCTCACAGCTGGCGCATGCAGCAGCCATGGCGAGAGCGTCCCCCACTCCGTGGCAGTGCTAAGGATGTCTGACTGCCGGCTTAGGCCCACAGGGAACGGGCCTCAGCCATCAGTTGGACATCCCCTGAGGGCTCCCAGACTGCAAGAGGGCACAGGCCAGGCTGAGGGACCCCTTACCCCCACAAGTGCATGAATCTCGTGCACTGGGCCTCTAGTAATATAGAGAATAGCACAAAGAATTCCCAATGCACGGATTGGGGAGGTAGGTCTGGGTGGACAGCTTGTCCGGAAGTCATCGTTTGGGCCCTGACCACTTTATCAGGATGTGCCTCGGGAGTTACCTAGCACAAAGGGCACAGAAGGTCCTGTCCAGCGGCGCCTCCCAGAGCACCGTCTACCGTCTATGCCCATCACCCTCCTTCCACCTGCAGCACAGGAGCGGGGCCGGTTCCCTTCCCCGGGAAACACCAGAGGTCCACCCTGCAGACCGGGAGGGGGGCAATGGGTCCCCGAGGGGTGGGGCATGTGCAGAGAGAGCCCGGACCTCCCCCATCTCCCCTAGAAGCCAGAGTTGCTTGCACTGCCGCACTGTTTGATTTCCCCCACCCCGGGGCCCAGCGGCAGCAGGAGGCCTGGTGGAACACCCAGCTGTGTTGGGGGCCTGTGGCCAAGCATCTTAATCTCACTCAGCCTCTGTGTCCTTGTCTGTGGAATGGGGATAATACTCACACCTGCCCCGTTGGGTCTCTGTGGGCGGGGGCTGAGCAAGGTCCCATAAGGAAAGTGCTTTCACACCTGACGCGAGCTAAGCACTGTGTGCCATTAATATCGAGGAGCTGATGCCAGACCCCAACGCAGTGGCTTGGTGTCAGAGCTGCCCGCCTTTACCCAGAGGAATAACACGAAGGGCGCATCTTCATGGCGCTTCCGGATAAATCACCAGAACGAATGGTTATAAATTGCGCCACGGACTGGACCAGAGAACAGACCGGCATGCTAGCTGGAGGCCTCCCGGAGGAGGCGACAGGCCATCGGAAGCCTGAGAGGTAAGAGGTCTTGTGAGGGGGGAAAGCACGTTCTAGGTAGCCAGAGCAGCATGTGCAAAGGCCCTGCGGTAAGCAGGGGCTGAGGTGGCTGAGTTCTAGGGACCGGGAAGGAGCCCAGGGGAGGCTGGAGCAGAGAGAGCGGACAGAGTGGCAGACAGTGCGGGAGGTGGCCCCTGGCGGTCATCCATCCTCACCCTGCGCGACTCCAGCTTCTGCCAACTCCCTGGACAGGGCTCGGGTCACCATTTTCTTTTGCCTCCCACTGTACCTCATCCAAGGCTTTACCCCCAGGGCCCCCCCGAAACCCCAGGCCCTTGGATGGGCAGGCGCCTCTCCAGACTCGGCAGCCCGGTCGTGGCCTTGGCCAGTGCACAGCAGGCTGGGGGCCAGGCCGGGGCTGAGGAAGGCCATCCCCGACCCGCTTCCATCTGCAGGCAGATCTCTCTCAGCGGATCTGCTGCTCTCAGACATGTGCTGGGCCACGGACAGTGAGTGAAAGTTCAGGAGCGCACACCGATAAATCTGCACAGAGCAAAGGAGGGTCCACGCGTCGGGGTGTCTGCCACCCCACGGGCCCTCCCTTCCCCTGGTCCTCTGAGGAGCCCTTGGGGCCTGCTGTCGGGGACCAGCTGAGGAAAGCGAGGAACCCAGGTGGGTGGCAGACAGGTGGGAGCTGGAGGAGAACGGGACCCGTCACACCCAGCACCAGAGGGCGGAACTGCTCAGCATCACGCGGCCAGCATCGGGCCAGAGTGGGACTAGAACCCCAGAGCTTCTGTGGAGGACCTGAGCCCTGGGTGCTGGGCCCTGGGCGGGAGATGAACCATTGCCGGGTGTGGGGTGGCACACCAGGCCAGAATCGGGGACTCCGGACCAGTTGGGTGACCTCAGGCAAGTCCGTGCCCTCTGAGCCTCTGTTTTTCTCCTCTGGAGATGTGTCTATGATGTTGGGAAGCTCTGATATCACATGAAATCACGGAGGCCAGGAGATTCTGGCAGCTGCCAACTGCTGTATCTGTGCCAGGCTCTTAATGTTTGTTTTCATTTGTTATTTTTAAACCAGTCCTTGCCGGTACATTCTCTTACTGTCCAGCTTAGGTTAAAGGTGGGAGGTGGGAATCAGGCTGACGCACATGAGCTAGTTAGCAAGCAGCCCAGTGTTCATTCAGCATCCGGCATCAACTTGCATGCTTCCACTGACAGGCAGCTCACTACCGAGCAAGGCTGCCTGGTGCCACGGAGGAACAGCTCTGACCCCTCACAGCGAGCAGAAGTCCGCCCCTCGTGCTGACGCCATTGGGTAGGGGGTCACCCCAGTTTCTCACCCATGTCTGCGGCTATCCTTCCAGAATCCCGCGGCCCCGAGCGTGCTCCCTGCCAGCCCCGAGAGGCCAGGCTGACTCTGTCTCCTGGGGCCTTTCCCTTCCCTCCTCTGCGTTTTCTCTGATGACTATGTGCTGCTTTTCCTATGTTTAACATTCGTTTTGGTTTATATTATTTGTGATAACAAAACAAGGCAGAATTACAAGGAGAAGAATGAAGAGGCTTTCCCACCCTGCTCTGCCCAAGCCGCAGAGAAACATCCTTGCCACCTTTTCTGCGTCTTGGGCTCGGAGTAACCATAAACACAGGATGGTGCAGAGGACACGGGGCAGGCTACGCCGAGGAGGGACTGACCTGGCCCGCAGCCTGAACGTCACTCCCTCCTCCTCACCTCAGTTTGTACGCCTGTAAAATGGGGCAGTTAGGGTACCTGCCGCACCTGATCATCCTGAGCCTGAGTGAGTGGCGCACGCAGAGGGCTTAGGCCAGTGCCGAGCACGCGGAGCTGTCACAGGTGATTTGTGTTTGGTTTTGTTTGTTTTTTTTAAACTAAAATCAGGTGGGAGCCTGTGGACATGTCTTCCTACAGTTTTTGCGACTTTCATTCCGGACAGCTGTCTCTGGGGCACAGGCCCACTGGCATGTTCCGGGGCTGCCTGTACCGTTCACCCATTTTTAATATCGGGGGAAGTCACTCTGTAAGAACGCCCCAGCGTGAGGCCCTCTGGCAGCCCATTGCCACAGGTGGGATTATTTTTTCCCCCCCGCAAGGAAACCTTTGGATCTCTCCCTGGTGGCCCACAGTGGCCCTGGGCAGGCCAGGCCAGCTCTGGAGAGTGGGAGCCAGGCTCTGACTAAGAAGGCAGCTGGGCCCCAGTGGTAGCCATGGTTGGGAGAGGGCGGATACAGGTGAGAAATGGCCGAACAACGCTAGGGCTCCTTAGAGGGGGACATCACGGAAGGCTTCCTGGAGGAGGCGGGATTTCAGTGGGGTCTTGAGGAAGAGGGAGTTGGACAGATAGAGATGGGGCTGGGGTGGGGGCACGTGTCCTTGAGGCTGAGATGAGCCTGTTTGGGACACGGGGGGATTTAGGGTGACTGGAACCAGAGGGCCACACAAGGGAAGAGGAAGATCTTGAACACCAGGCTGCACGTGGGCCTGCCCTGCCAGCCGAGGGGAGCCACCGCAGGTTCTAGACAGCAGGAGGCTCCACCCGGTGTGATTCTGAGAAAAGCGCCAAGCCCCTGGGGGCCTCCGCTGCCCGTGGGCTCTGGGACAAACTTGGGGGAACTGCAGGGGGTACTTAGAAGCTGGAATGTGGGAGCAGGCCCTGCTTCCTCCGATCACGGGGACCTGGGAGAGTGGGGGCAACCCCAGAGGCTGGTTTCCACCTTCAGGTCCCAGCTTCACAGAACCCAAACCGTTTCCTTTCCTTTCAACCTGCCGGCTTTCCCGGGAAACCTGATGTTGCAAACATGTTTTCTTAGCCGGGGGAAATGAGCGCTATGCAAACAACGAAGATAGCTGGGCACGATAAGAGCCTCCCGGCTGGCGGTCTGGCTTGAATGGAGAAAAAAAGGGCCTGGAGTGGCCTTCCCTGCCTGCCATCGGCACCAGAAGACAGCAGGCTCCGAACTGGGTACTTGGGGTCAAGAAGAGAGCTGTGGCCGAAACCGGTTTGGCTCAGTGGGTAGAGCGTCGGTCTGCGGACTGAAAGGTCCCAGGTTTGATTCCATTGGTTGCGGGCACATTCCCCGTAGAGGGTGTGCAAGAGGCAGCTGGTCGGTGTTTCTCTCTCATCGGCGTTTCTAGCTCTCTATCTCTCTCCCTTCCTCTCTGTAGAAAATCAATAAAATATATTTTTTTTAAAAAGAGAGCTGTGGGGTAAAGGTGTGTCTCCTGCCCCAGCACTGGTGTTTGAGTTTTGATGGAGAAAGGGGCGGGGGAGGGGGGGGAGGGAAGCTGTCCAAGCCATTGTCACAGAGACCAGGGCGCCCCAAGGCCCAGGGAGGGCTGCTGGATGGCCCAGGTGACAAATCCTAAGCTCGTCACCACGAGCCTCATGGCAGCTGTGGCGCCTGGAAGCTCAGGGTGGCCACGGTGGAGGGAGCCACGCCTGTGTGCCGGGTGGGGGCACCTGTGACCCAGACGCTAAGAATGAGTGGACTTGTTCCCGGATGTGGGAGGGGCAACTCCTTGGGAGGTGCTGGAAGTGGCCGGTCACTTCAGGGCGGGGAGATTTGGGGGGAGATGAGACCTAAGAGCCTTCTTCGCCTGAGCACTGACGTCCGTGTGAGCTCCTGGGTCCGGCGGGCCCGTGAGGCCTGGGGACAGGGGGTCCAGTGAATTACCACCAGCTGTCACTCCGCAGGCCCGCTGCTCAGGGACTGCTGGGCGGACCGTTCAGAATGAACAGGTGCCTGGCAGCCCTTGAGGTGGGTGTTCCTTCCATTTCCCAGAGAAGGAAGCCAAAGCTCCCGCACTGCCCAGAAAGCGCCCTCAGGCAGATCTTCCTTCCCTCTCAGCAGCTCACGTTTTCCAGGAGCGGCTGCCGCCAATGGCATTGCTGGCCCTGCCGAGATGCAAGGTGGGGGCCGTGCTGGGCTGTGTGGACAGACAGAGATGGGGTTCAGCGGAGGGAGGGAGCACCGAGAAGTAGTGCTGGGTTCCTCAGCGCCCCCTGCCCCCACCCATGCCTCCAGGTTCCCCCCGTTTCATCTTCCTGGGACCGCTCCACTGCTGCCCGCAGGGAGACTCAGCCACATCCCTTCCGCCGTCTTCGTGGGACAGGAAGATGCCATGTCAGGTCAGCCTGCGTCTCACCCACGAGGCCAGCAAAGGCTCTCATCTCGGCCCAACTTAACCCGGGACAATGAGCCGGGTGGAGGGGCAGAGGGTGCCACGGCCCCACCTTCCTTTTCCCAGCTGCCGTCCTTTCCTGAAACCCGTCCCCTTTGTGCAGCCTTTACAGCCTCCATTTTCCCGCCTGTAAAATGGGGTCATAGAAACAACACTCCAGAGTCCTGCTGTCTCTCTCTAATGCCGAACGCTGACACTGAGCACACTCAGAGACCGAGAGTCCCCTGCCTCCTCCTCTTGGCAGGGCTAGCTTCCCGCCTAAGCCAGGGCTACCAGCAGCCACGGGAGGCCGTCCTGGGTCCACACACACACACACACACACACACACAACCCGCCCCAGCCCCTCTACTGACAGCTTCCTTCCCAGTGGCTTTAGACAAGTCGCCGTGTCGCTCTGGGACTCTGCTTTCTCCTGTCTGGAGTGGGGACCATAGCAGCACCCCACTCATCGCTTTGAGGGTGGGGTGGAACGGAGCCCAGGCCTCGAGTTTAGGTGACGCTCGGTGAGCAGCGGCGATGAGCACCGCGGACAAGGGCGGTGAACACGGGGATTCAGAAGTGCTCCCTCCCCGGGAAGGCCACATCCATCTCTCTTTATTAGATCATAAGTGCTTTTAACAAGGCAAACAGCAGACGGCAGGCAGCTGGCCAGCAAAGGGCCAAGAACCCGAGTCCAGTTCTCCGAGTCCCTGGACATCAAACACCACAGAAAAGGCCACACATCAAAGCACGAACAGCAAGTCCAAACATTGCGTTGCGCTCTTATCTTAATTAAAGCAAGTCTTCCGTGGGGGGTTTTGATGACACAAGTTGAAGAGCCAGGGTCTGGTTTTATTAGCTTTTGCTGACACCCACAGAGAAGTCTGTGACTAGCCCAAGGTCACCCAGCACCCTGGGGCCAGCGTCGGAGCCCAGACCCAGGCCTCCGAGGCCGGCACTCCTTCCATAACCCCCACCCCAGCCCGAGCACCTGGGCCCAGGGTGCAGTGCAATCCAGGAGAGAGGCATGAGCTCATTCATTCACCTGTGTGTTTAGTACTGTTTGTTGAACAAGTACTGGCAATGAACAAGGCAGTCGAGAGGGGGGAGGGGAAGGGAAGCAGATATCAATAAATAATGACATAAATAACCGTTTTAATTGCAATTGTGTCCCTTTGAATCCGGGTTCATTGACTGCCTAGTCATTAGAATACAATGGGAGAGTTACTATAAAACTCTCCACGCCCAACCTGACGCCCCATCTCTTGGAACCCAGCCTCCATGGTCCGAGGAAGCCCAAGCTGCCCTGTGGAGAGGTCCGCATGGGAGAAACTGACCAGCAGTCGTGTGAGCGCCTCATCTTGGAAGGAGATCACCCCCTCAGCCCCAGGCGGCTAGCTGACACTCCGGGGAGCAGGGACCAGCTGTCCCCGCCGAGCCCTGCCAAGTTGCAAATTCATGAGCAAAACAAAGGATGGCTGAAGTGGAAGCTAGTGCAATAGGCAACTAGAGCACTACAGTTCACCTCCGTGGGGAAGGGCAGATCCAGTTATGACCCCGTTTCATAGACAAAGAAACCGAGGCTCAGAAAGGTAAAATGACTTGCTCAAGGTCACACAGGTCATAAGTGGCAAAGCCAGATTCCTTGACTTCGAATCCTGTTGTTGGTTTGTTTTGTTTTTTTCCCACGGAACGCCATCACTGTCAGCTCAGTAGCATGTGTGTTCATTGACACGTTCCCACTCACAGGCAGGAAACTCCGAAGGCGGATTCCCAGTCATGGTAAAGGGGAGTGAGGAGGCAGTTTTTGAGCAAGGGAGCTCCTGGCATTCTGGGAGCCCTGTGGGTGTCTGCTGGTTGCTGGGTGAGGAGAGTCCATGGTGGTGTTTGAGATGAGCACACACAGGCTCATCCCCCCGTCCCAGGCCTCTCTCTGTCCCCGGTCCCAGGCCTCTCTGTCCCCGGTCCCAGGCCTCTCTGTCCCCGGTCCCAGGCCTCTCTCTCCCTACTCCCAGGCCTCTCTCTCCCCGGTCCCAGGCCTCTCTGTCCTCGGTCCCAGGCCTCTCTGTCCCCGGTCCCAGGCCTCTTTCTCCCCCGTCCCAGGCCTCTCTCTCTGTCCCCGGTCCCAGGCCTCTCTGTCCCCGGTCCCAGGCCTCTCTGTCCCCAGTCCCAGGCCTCTCTGTCCCCGGTCCCAGGCCTCTCTCTCCCCAGCCCCAGGCCTCTCTCTCCCTACCTGCTAAAGAAGAATGAGAAGCCCACCCTGTCCTGCTCCAGCCGGGCTGGCGATGGGCTTACAGATAACACGCACAGTCTTCCCCGAGGCTCCTTGTCAGACGCTAGCATTCCATCTGGAAAGACATGAATAATAGCTGAGACTCCCACGATGAGATTTTTAAGGCAAGGAAGTCCGGGCTGGGCAGGCAGGACCCACTCCCCAAAGCCCTCCTCCGATATGTCATGGCTGGACGCAGCCTGGAAAGCTCAGGCTGAGAGGCAAGAGCCCAGGAACCTGGTCCCAGCTCTGCCTCTGACCGGCTGTGTGACCTCGGGCAAGTCACTGACCCTCTCTGGACCCCCCTAGGTACCATGAGAGGATGGGTCAGATGCTCTGGAAGATCCTGACGGTGTCCAACAAACATTCAAAAAAAATTGTGAGGCGCTATTCTACCTCATCCCCGCCCCCAGGAGCTGGCAGAATTTAGCCATCGGTCGAGAGCCCGTCCCTTGGGCTGTTTCTAGAAGCAAGATGTAGGTGAGCTCCACAAGGCAGTCTCGTCCCCCTCCTCCCCGCCTTCTCCCATGTCAGCTTGTTATTTATTGGGTTTCAGATGGGCCACCCAGAGCTCTTTATAAAGATAAAAATATCATAACTCAAAGCCTCCGGCGGCAGGGCTATCCCCTCTGCATGATGGAGGGCTGCACACCGCGGCCCTGTTCCCTTCCGCTCTGACCCTTCTGGGGCCTCACGACAGGGGAGCGTGCACTTTAACTGTGAAGTGGAAGAGAAGATGCCAGCGCTGAGGCTGCTGCTGGTGGCCGCGCCACGCCAGGGCCCACCGTGGGCCGGGTCCTGTTGGCGTCTCGTCAGCTCTCCCTTCACCACAACCCTACCAAGTGGTCGGGTGTCATTGCTGAGTTAGCAATCGGAACTTTGGGTCCAGGCAGTCTGCCTCCAGAGTCCCAGCTCTGAATTAAGGCTGCTTTGCTCTCCGGCAACAATAGCAGCCGCTGCTCCCACCTCCACTGCTGCCCTCACGGAGCCCCCTTATGTGCTAGGCATGGGGCCAGGGCTTTACATTTTGCTCTAAAAACAAAAACAAAAACAAAAACAAAAACAAAAAACAAAAAAAAAACAAAAACCCTGTTGCAGAGCAAATCAACCCAAAACTTGGTGGCTTCCAGCAAGTGACAGCTATTTCTTTTGCTCATGAACCTGCAATGGGAGGGGCGAGGGGCGGGGCAGGGGGCTCAGGGGAGACAGCTTATGTCTGTCGGCTCTGGGATGCTTCTGCCACCTGGGGCAGGATGAGCTGGGGGCTGTCCGGGCCTCTCCCTCTCCGTGGCGGCTCAGGGCCTCTCCACTCGGTCTGTCCCACGAGATACGCCCAGGGACGTCAGATGCTTACAGGGGGGCCGGGGGGCTCGCTCCTGCCCATCCTGTGGGTTGTGAGCGAGCACGAAGGCCAGTCTGGTTCCAGGGGAGGGGAATCGAACCCGCACATCCCAATGGGAGGAGAGCCGGGGATTTGTGGCCACCTATTACCACCACACTTAGAGTCCGGGGAGTTTTTACAGCCTGGGATTCATTATCCACTCGCATTGGTGGGGCACTCACCGTGGGCTTCTGTGGCAGGCCCTTGGCGGGAGCAGCGAGCGGGATGCAGTGATACCCACTTTGCAGATGAGGCAACAGAGACTTGCTAAGGTTTATGTGCCAAGGGAAGGGCCCGCTCCTGCCCTGTCGGCTGGATGATTCCAGACAGGGCGTGGGGTCGATGCTGTAATTGCCAGCTGTGAAGTGGAGGAGCCGGATCCAAACCCTGGTCCCCGAGTCTACGGCCAGGCATTCACCCGGCACCCCGCGCGGCCCCATGGCAGCGTGGTTTCACACCCGTGCTTCCCGGGGACACCCATGGGCGGCCCCCGCTGGCTGTGGGCCCCCGAGGAGGGGGCAGGCTGCTGGAGGAGAGGCCCCCCGAGGCGCCGGCTAAAAAGCCAGCCCTGATGTGAGCGGAAGGAAGCACAGGGGCTCAGAGGATGGCCCAGCCTGAACCGGTCACCACGGCAACCGCAGGGGCCGTCTGGAGCCAGCAGCCTGCCAGGCCTTGGCCCCACAGAACCCAGGAGGGAGGCAGAGGGGGCGGCCCGGGGAGGCATAAATCAGGGAGCTCTATGCCCCTGACTCTGGGCAGACGATTTATGGGCTTGCTCAGAGCCCACTGGTTGCACCGGGGAGAGAGGAGAGGATCTCCCTGTTCCCACCGCCCCTGGGGCCCCTGCCGGTGCCGGTGGGGCAGGAAGAGGCGCCGGGCCTGGGAGCCCCTCCAGGCCACCCTCCGTGCTCCGGCGGCCCTGCCCCCACCGGGCCCGCACCCACCCCTCTGCCCGCAGAGCCAGCCCGCTGACCCCAGGCTGACGGCAAAGGTTTCCGGAGACAAGTCTTTTCCTTCACTGCTTGGGACACATGCCGGCATTTTCTGTCCCGCTCTGTTCTAGCCTTTTGTAAAATGCTGGTCACAACCCCCTGGATTAGCACCGTGGCTCACGAATGGTTCAGGGCCTGCAGTGAGAGAAACCTGAGCCAAAGGAAGCCAGAAGGGGAAACTGAGGCTCCCTCAGCCCTCCCACCCCTCAGACAACTGGAACGTACTGACTTTACATTCATCATCTCTTCCGTCCTCCCCACCAGCACCTGCGGCTGACTCTAAGGCACAAGCCCACCCCACTAGCCACCCAGCCATGTAGTAACCCAAGACGCAACCAGCTCCCTCGTTAGGTAATGAGCTAACCGTCTCTGGAGTCAGCCAAGCAAGAGCTGAACCACCACCGCTGTGGTGCTTCACGGGACCCCAGCATCCAGCGGAGAGGGAAGCCCTGAGGCCTCTGAGCTCACACAGGATGGCAGGCCGGCCAGTGCGGGCCCCTGAGCCCGTGTGCGTGCTGAGCCACCGTGAGATAGATGGCAGAGAATGCATGCCAGCGGGCACAGCCGCGGAGGGCTCAGGGCTGGCTCAGACCAAGTCTGTCTGACTCCACAGCCCCCAAGAAGAGGGGCTGGGAGAACTGACGATCAACAGCACGGTTTCTTTCAAGGTAGGGAGCTCCCCATCCCTGGGAGGTTGCAAACGTGCCAGCCGGGATCGCTGCACGAGGCTGAGCGCTGATCTGGGTGACCTCAGAGCCCCAACGAGCCCGGCCATCTGCGTCTGTGCATTTTGGAAGCGTGTGGTGAAAGCTCCGGGCCTCGGGGTCAGGAAGCAGAATAACCTTCCCCTGACCTCCCCAGAGCCTCGCAGCAAAGCCAAGTTCCTCCAGCACCCGCTCTAATTGGATGTCTCTTCTTCTCGCTTATTAAAGGGACACAAAAGAGAGAAAACCACTTGAATTGTCCCCCAGACGGGCTGGCTATAAATGGCCTCCATAAAGGGCCCAGCCTGGGCTCTGCTGCCCAACAATTACAGCTGCCGTGAGACCCGCCCAGACTCCCAGCCCAGGCACCTCTGAGGTCTCCTCCCTGCCCAGGCAGGTCACTGCCAGCAACAGTCCCTCTCGGGGGACAGGCTCTGGACCCCAACGTGTACCCAGGAATCCAGCTGACTCTTGTCCGAACACAGGGGTGGTCTGGCTCTGGAGGGCTTGTTCCCCAACTTCCTTCAAGGTTACAGAAAGCACAGCTGGGAGCGCATGGAGGGGACGGTCAGCAGTGGCTTCTCTGGCACAGATCCCCCCCTCGCCCCTTGGTTTCCCTGTGTGTGCCTCCCGCCTCAGGCAGAAGGCAGGAAAGGTCTGATCCTGTCGTTTCTCTTCAAGATCTCTAGGAGCTCCCTCTTGCAAAACTCGTTGCATGTTTATAAAAGCCATAGTCCTTCCAATGGCTGAACTTGACTGTCCCAACCATGAACTCATCTCCAGACTCATTCTGCTCCAGGCACACTGGAATCCTTGCCATTTCTCGATTATCCAAACACACCCCCACCTCAGGACCTTTGTGCATGCTCTTCCTTCTGTCTAGAAGTCTCTCCTCTCAGAGACCAGCATGCCTTGCTTCATCTCCTGCAGGTTTCTGCTCATAGTCATATGATCGTTCAGGCCGTCCCTGACCACAGCTTCAAATTGCAACTCCACCCATCCCCGCACTCCCTCCCTCCTAATCTTGCTTCTTTTTCCTTCAGAGTAGTCATCATCCTCTGGTAGATTAAATAGGTAAACTCTTTGTTAGCATTTGTCTCCCACTCACTACTCCCCCCACCAAAAATGTGAGCACCAAGACGTCAGAAACTTTTTGGTCCATTTTGTTGACTGAAGTATTCCTAGACCTTCCAAGAGCATATGGCTATACACTAAGTGGACAGATTATTAGGATCTCTGAATGTATAATAATCTGGCCACTCTGTGTGTGTGTGTGTGTGTGTGTGTGTGTGTAATTAGAGGCCCGATGCATGAATTTGTGCATGAATGGGGTCCGGCCAGACTGGCTTGCCTGCTGGTCAAACTCCTAGTCGAGGGGACAATTTGCATATTAGCCTTTTATTATATGGATATACACTGAGTGACCATATTATTATGTGTTCAGAGATCATAACAATCTGGCCACTCGGTGTATATAGTATATATAGAGTATATGACAGCATAGTAGGTTCTCAAAATTGCTTGTTAAATAAATGAATGTATCCCCCAAAGCTCAAAAAATGCTTTGTAAGTAGTAGGTGATCATTTGTAAACATAAGTGGCCAGTAAGTGTATCAGCGATATTGAGCTATACTAAGCTGTACGCATTTCAAATATATACAGTTGACTAAGCTTTGATGTATGCATGCATCTATGAAAGCAACACTGCGGGAAAGATAGTCCCATTCTAATTCCTCCTCCCCCTGGTCTGCTTTCTGTCACTAAGGATTAGTTTGCATTTTCTAGAATGTCCTATAAATGAAATCATATACGTCAGTAGGCACTCCTGGTTTTTTCTCTCCCCATCATCATATTGAGATGTAACCACATTGTCTGCTAGATCAGAGTTTGTGCCTTTTCATTGCTGAGTAGTATTCCATTGCATGGCTCTTTCATAATTTGTTTACCAGCTTCCCTGTTCGTGCACACTGAGCTGTGTCCCGGTGTGGGCTATTATGGAGAAGGCTGTATGAACAGTGATGTACACGTCTCTGTACGGAGATGGGGGCATATGTTTTCACTTCTCTTGAGTACATCCTGGAGTCAAATGGTTGGATTACAGGGTGGGTGTGTGGTAACTGTATATGACGGCCAAACCGGTTTCCAATGTGTTTGTACCATCTTGCATTCCCACCGGTAAGGTATGAGAGACCTGAGTGCTTCACGTCTAATCGTGAAATGGTCCATCTTTCCCATGTGAGCCATTCCAATGTGCTTGCTGGTAAAAAAAAAAAAAAAAAAATATATATATATATATATATATATATATATATATATATATAATTTTTAATTATATATATATAAAATTATATATATAAAATTTGGAGAATTCCAACAAAAGCCTCTCTGGTGAACTCAGAGAAGTTAAAAAGGACCTTGGTCAGTTACAAGATAACTTAAAGATTTCAGAAAATATGAATTTGCAATTTGAAAACCAACTAAGCAAGACAATCGGAAACGTATCCACAGTAATGGATAAAATCCACACTGTTCTCAACAAGGATGATGTGAAGAGTGAAGCTAAAGATCAGAAATCCAAGGAGAATGGTGCAAGTGTATGATAATACACGTAGTGACAAAGAAATGGTGTTAAATAATGCAATATTAAAAAATCACGATACCGCTGAGACCGGTTTGGCTCAATGGATAGAGCGTCGGCTTGGGGACTGAAGGGACCCGGGTTCGATTCCGGTCAGGGGCATGTACCTTGGTTGCGGGCATATCCCCAGTAGGGGGTGTGCAAGAGGCAGCTGATCGATGACTCTCTCTCATCGATGTTTCTAACTCTTTATCTCTCTCACTTCCTCTCTGTACAAAATCAATAAAATATATTTAAATAAATAAATAAATAAATAAATAAATAAATCACGATACCAGAATGTTTGGAAGTGATGCATGTTTGATTTTAGTAGTATAAATATATGTTAGTACAAATGACGTATAAAGTTTTATGCATGTGAGAGTCTCTGCTTTTGAAAATTGCTTGTAATTCCTAGCATTCAAATTATTAAACACTCCTTGAGTGAAATAATTTTGCATTGCAAAATGTTTTAGGCTCAACTTTGTTAATAGTTTTAATACCAATAAACCTCATCAGTTTAATTGACAGCAACAAACAAACAAACAAACAAAAACAAAAACAACGACAACAACATGTGTGCTGGTATCTTGCTGTGCATTGATTTGCATTTCCCTAATGGCTGATAATGTTGAGCATGTTTTCGTGTGCTTATTTGCCATTCTTACATCTTCTTTGGTGAAATAACTGTTCAAATCTCTTGCCCATTAAGAGAAAACTGGGTTGTGCAATCTGTTCATCCCAGTTTTGAATGTTCTTTGTATGTCCAGGATATAAATCCTTTATCAGATAAGTGATCTGGGGGGGAAAAAAATGTCTTTCCAGTCTGTGGCTTGTCTCTCCGTTCTCATAACAGTGTTTTGAAGATAGAAGTTATTTTGATTTTAACAAAGTACACTTTGTCTATCTTTTTCTTTTATGGATTGTGCTTTTGGTGTCTCATCTAAGAAATTTTTGCCTAACCCGAGGCCACAAAGATTTTCCCCTATGTTTTCTGCTAGAAATTTTATAGCTTTCGATTTTTACATTTAGATCTATGACCTTTTTGAGGGAATTTTAAAATATGGTCTGAGGCATAGATGAAAGCGCTTTTCTTTCTTTTATTCTGTTTGTTTTCTTTTCTCTCTTTCTTCCTGTCTTTGTTTGCATGGCAAGGTTTAGTTGTTCCAGCACCATTTGATAAAAAAACAAACAAACAACTATTCTTTCTCCACTGACTTGCCTTTGCAAAACCAGTTGTTCATATGCGTATGGGGCTTTTTCTACATTTTCTCTCCCAGCCCCTTGACCTTTTTGTCCATCTCTATGCCAACACCACTTAGTTTTAATGACTGTAACTTTGTAAGTCTGGAAATCAGGTAGTATAAGTCCTATTACTTTGTTCTTTTTCAAAGTTGCTTTGCCAACTCTACTATGACAACTTCGAATTTTCATGTGAATCTTTGAATCCGCTTGTTAATCTCTCAGGAATGTTTTTTATCGTTTTTCTCTGTCCAAATCTTGTACATCATTTTCCAGGATTTCATATTTTTTTGTACTAGTATAGTGTTTTTAATCTCAATTTATCATTTTTCATTGTTTGTATATACAAAGACAATTAAATTTGTATATTGACCTTGTATCCTGCAACCTTGCTAAACTTAATTATTAATTCTAGCATGCACTGGATTTTCTTCATACAATATCATATCATCTGAAATAGTTTTACTTCTTCCATTCCATTCTGAATGCCTTTTATTTCTTTACCTTCCCTTATTGCACTGGCTAGCACTCTTGGTACAGTGTTGAATAGAAGTGGTAAGAGCAGGCATCCTTGACTTGTTCTTGATCTTAGAGAGAAAGCATTTATGCTGTAAGTATGTTAGCTGTGATTTTGTGTTGTTGGCACTAGCTGATTTGGCTCACTGGATAGAGCACCAGTCTGTGGACAGAAAGGTCCTGAGTTCGATTCCAGTCAAGGGCACATGCCTGGATTGCAGGCTCAACCCCCAATAGAGGGCATGCAGAAGGCAGCCAATCAATGATTCTCTCTCATCATTGATGTTTCCATCTCTCTCTCCTTATCTCTTCCTCTCTGAAATTATTTTTTAAAAATATTTTAGCCCTGACTGGTTTGGCTCAGTGCATAGAGCATCAGCCTGTGAACTGAAGGGTCCCTGGTTCGATTCCAATCAAGGGCAAGTACTACTGGGGATGTGCAGGAGGCAGCTAATCAATGTTTTTCTCTCATGGATGTTTCTAACTCTCTATCCTTCTCCTACCTCTCTGTAAAAAAATCAATAAAATATATTTTTAAAAAGTTAAAAAATATTTTTAAAAACTTTTTAAAAATGTGTGGGTTTTAGTGGGGAGGGGTATCCTTTATCAAGATGAGGGGAGGTTTACTTCTATTCCTACTTTGCTAAGAGTTTTTATAAGGAATAGATGATGAATTTGTCAAGTGCTTATGCATTTATTGGGATGATTGTGGAGGTCTTTTTTAGTAGTTTGTTAATATAGTGAATACATTGATTAATAGTCAATAGTTAAACCAGCTTTGCATTCCTGTAATAATTTCATGTAATTATGGTGCATTATGTTTTATACATTGTTGAGTCCAATGTGGTAAAATTGTGTTTAAGAATTTTTACAACTTTGTTCATGAAGGATATTAGTTGTAGCTTTCTTCTCTTGTAATGTCATGGTCTGGTTTTGACTCATAGCATGAGGAGGGAAATATTCCCTCAAGTTAAATTGTCTGGAAGAATTTGTGTACAACTGATATCATTCTTCCTTAAATGTTTCATAGAATTCACCAGTGAAGGTTGAGGGTTTCTTTGTGGGAAGGTTTCTACAATTAAATATACTGCAATATACTAATATTTAATATAATATTAAATATTTAATATAATATTAAATATACTGCAATTTATTTAATAAGACTACATCTATTTCTTCTTATCTTTTTTTTTTTTTTTTTTTTTTTTTACCTTTGGTAGCCTGTGTCTTTCAAGAAAATTCTACATTTCATTTAAGTCATTACGTTTATTGGCACAAAATTATTAATAACATTCTCTTATCCTTTAATATCTATGAAATTTGTAACGATGTCATTTCTCTCATTTTTGGTATTGAAATTTGTGTCTTCTCTCTTTCCTGGCCAGTATGACTGTATTAATTGTATTCATCTTCAATAGCCAACTTGTGGTTCTATGAATGTTTCTCTTATTTTTCTGTTTTCTATTTCAGTTTTTGAATATTTCCTCTCTCTCTCTCTCTCTTTTTTTTTTATTATTTCCATTCTTCTGTTTACTTTGGTTTTAATTTGATCTTCTTTTTCTAGTTTCTTTCAGTGAAAACGGGGTGTGGGGGGTGTGTGTGTCTTAAATTCCAGACTTTCTCCTTTTCTAAAACAGATATTTAGTGTTACAAATTTCCACCAGAGTACCTCTGTAACAGCATTCCACAAACTTTGGAATGTTGTGTTTTCATCTAGTTAAAAACAATTTATAATTTCCCTTTTAATTTCTCCTCCAACCTTTGGTTATTTAGAAGTGTATTATTTAGTTTTCAAATATTGGAGCGATTTTCCAAGAGATCTTTCCTTTATTGATTTTCAACTTTATTTCATGTTGATCAGTGATCATATTTGCACGACTTAAATTCTCTTAAGTTTATTGAAATTGGTTTTATGGCCCAGAAGATATCTTATAATCATTCCACGGCCACTTGGACAGAATGTGTGCTCTTTTGTATGGGGTAGGATGTTCTATCAATGTGAACTAACTCAAGGTGGCTGATAATGTTCAAGTCTTCTACATCCTATTGATTTTCTATCCACTTGGTCTATCTAGTATCAAAAGACGTGTACTGAAATCTCTGATTATAATTGTGGATTTGTCTATTTCTCCTTGCAGTTCTATCAGTTTTTGTTTCTTGTGCAGTATTTTGAACGTCTTTATTAGGTGCTAAATATTTAGGATTATGCCTTCTTGATGAACTAACCCCGTTACAATTTTGAAAGCAAATTATCATTTGCTTTGAAATCTATCTTGTCTGATATTAATACAGCCACTCCAGTTTTCTTGATTAGTGTTTCATGGTATTTTTTTTCTATAATTTTACTTTTAACCTATTTGTCTTCATATGTAAAGTAAGTTTCTAAGCAGAATTTTGTGGAGTCTACTTTATTGTCCAATCTAACACCTTTGCCTTTTAATGGAGCTATTCAGATTATTTATATTTAATGTGGTTATTGATATGATTAAACTTAAATATACCATTTTACTATTTGTTCTCTAATTGTTCCATTTGTTCTAATTGTTCCATTTGTTCTTTGTCCTCATTCTGCCTTCTTTTTAGATGATTGGTTTCATTTTATCGTCTTTGTTTTCTAATTAGCTGTATCTTTTTATTTTGTTATTTTCATGGTTGGTTTGGAGTTTATAGTATACATATTTAATTTCTCCTTCTACTTTGAGCAATATTATGCCATTTCATGAAAATTATAAAAATCCTAAAGTAGTATATTTCCATTCCTCCTCTCTTAGCTTTTGTGCTGCCATATTGTATTCATACATTTTACATCTATATGTGCTATAAATTCTACATCACTTCGTTTTTGGTTAATCAGGTATGTTTGAAAGACATTTAAGTACTAAAAGAAATCTTATATTTTTATCTTAATAATTACTACTGCCAGTGCTTTTTCATTCTTTTGGGTAAATTCATATTCCATCTGATATCATTTTTCTTTTGCCTAAATGACTTAAAAAACATTTCCACTGTATAGATCTTCTGGTCAGATTTATTTTGGCTTTTGTATATCTTTAAGAGTATTTATTTCACCTTTCTTTTTTAAAGTTTTTTTTTTTTTTTCCTCTTGGTGTAGGATTCTAGATAAACAGTTTTGGGTTTTGTATGTTTGTTTTTCTGTACTCTAACGATATTGTCCCACTGACTTTTCACTTGCATTGTCTCCAACAAGAAACCTGCCGTCATCTTTATCTTTGTTCCTTTGTCCATTATGTATTTGTTTTCTTTGGTTACTTTTAAGATCTTTATCTAATGCTGGTCTCGAACACTTTGACTGTGATTTGCTATAGTGTCACTTTCTTCATGTTTCTTGTGCTTGGGCCTCATTGAAATTCTTAGCTCAAATATGAGGAACGTCAGTCATTATCTCTTCAAATATTTTTCTTTTCCTCATTCTTTTCTCTCCTCTCCTTTGGGGAATCCATTACTCATAAATTAGGCTGCTTGAGGTTGTCCTGCAGATCACTGATGCTCTCTTCATTTTTATTTTTATGTCCTGTTTCTCTCTGGTTTTACTTAAAATAATTTTTAAAAAAATATATTTTATTGATTTTCCACAGAGAGGAAGAGAAAGGGATAGAGAGCCAGAAACATCGATGAGAGAGAACCATCGATCAGCTGCCTCTTGCACACCCCCTACTGGGGACGTGCCCGCAACCAAGGTACATGCCCTTGCCCGGAATCAAACCCAGGACGTTTCAGTCCGCAGGCCGACGCTCTATCCACTGAGCCAAACCGGTCCCGGCTACTTAAAATAATTTTTATTGATGTATTCAAGTTTGCTAATTTTTCTTCTTCAAAGCTTATTCTGCTATTACTTCCATCCAATATATTTTTATCTCCTACATTATCATTTTAATATCTTGATGTTTGATTTGAGTCTTTTATCTCTTCTGTCACTCTACTTAACATGTTCAGTTTGGTTTTTCTCTAGTTTTAAAAACATATGCAATAACAGTTTTAACTGTTTTAATGTCCTTACCTGCTCATTCTAAGGATGGGGCTGCTTCATGCTGGTGAGCTCTCTATGGCTGGAGGGGTATGAAAGGAGAACGTGGGTACCATCTGTGGGATGAGAACACTTGTACAGTTTTGGGGTGAGGGGTGGGTGGGAGGGTACCTCTGAACTTCGGACAGAGTTGATTCCACTCTCTGTTGAGTAGGGGGAGGAGTGGGAGGTGACATAGGTGACTAAGCCTGGGCAACTGGAACATCACATCCTCAGATCTTCTGCAAAACCTGATCTGAGGCTTCTGGCATCATCTTGCCTCATTAAAATGCTGGGAACGAGGCCCCCACGGAGGGAGCAGAGCAGAGAATGCTCAGGCCTGGACGACAGGCCTGACTCTGCTGGGTTCAGCCATACCTGAAGCTAAATTCTCCTCGGACTTCGAAGTGAGCCAAGCCAATAAAAAAATAAAAAAAAAAACACCCTTTATTTTCCATTTAGATCAGTCTGGGTGCTTTTCTAAATTTCTTAGGGCCCCGAGAGTCCTATCGCCGATATAACGGAGATGTTGAGACGCTTGGTAAGTGTTTGGCGGGGAGGGCGGAGAAAGGGGGAACGAGGTGACCTTTACGAGCCCTTCCGGCCAGAGACGCTCTGACTCGGGCATTGAAGGGGCTGAATCGGTGGTTGTTTGAGGGACAGGAGACCAGGCCGGCAACGCAGTGCCCGGCATTCCTCCGACTCCAGTTTCCACGCCAAGGGCACTTCCTGGTGCATTTAAATGTGCCCCTGTGTGCGAGTGCCTTCAGGGGTTTCAAAATAGCCTGAAATATAAACAGGCTGGAAACCCACTCCTTCTCTTCCTCTCGCCGCCTTTCCTCCCGCCCCGGGGTGGAGGTGGGGGCTGCGGGACCTCTCTTTGGAAGACGTAGAAAACCTTTCAAACGAGGTCTTTCTGGGTTTGGCAGACCCACGCTGCCTGGCGGCTTTCCCCCGCAGTGGCAGGCCCAGGTGTGTGGGCAGGAAGAAAGCGGGCTGTTGTGTTCCAGCTTCGGGTCCTTCAGGGCCCTGGCCCGGGCCCCCACCATCCTCTGGTTCCCGGGGAAAGGAGCCTGCAGGGGGACGCGGAGCCAACCGGGGAAGGACTGGCACTTACCATTTGCCTGCGAACGGAGCAGACCTCTTCACAGCATAGTTCAGCACCGCGGTGATTTCTTAAGCAACTCCCCCTGGGCCCGCCCCATGAGCTACCCAGGGCGGGCAAGAGCAGGGGCTGGGAGAGCTTCCACCTGGGGTTCAGGCGATGGACGAGCTTGCTGTGAAACTGGGGTCACTGATCTCCAAAAATGGCCCCCAGCCTCCCTTCCGGTTGTCCTGCCCCCGTGTGGCCGCCCCGCCTGTGACTCGCTCTGGGCCGTCAGAACACGGGAGAAAAGACGCCGGGGGGTTTCAGAGAGCTGGTTCACAGGAGCTTGGCTGCTGCCACCTGCCTCTCCCCCAACACTTGCTCCGGCTGCTCCCCGCTGGAACCAGCTTCGTGCCGTGAGAAGCCGGAGTGCAGGGAGACGGGCCGAGGCCGGGTCATGCCTCGGTATCCCATTCCGGATTGTCTGTTGAAGTCCTAACCTCTTTACTGGGAAGCAGGTTTATTGCAGATGGAATCGGTGAAGGTGAGAGCCTAGTGAGGCAGGGTGAGCCCCAAGCCAGTGTGAGCCCCAATCCGAAGGGAGAAAGAACGCCACGTGAAGGTAAAGGCAGGGGCCAGGGTGGTGGCCTAGAAGCCAAGGAACACCAGACGGCCAGCAGACCCCCTGGAGCTGGGGGGAGGCATGGAGCAGAAGCTCCCTCAGCGCCCCCAGAAGGAAGCAATCCTGCTGACACCTGGATCTTGGGCTTCCACCTCCAGAGCTGAGAGACAATACATTACTGCAGCGTAAGCCGCCCACTCGGTATTCCTCTGTTACAGCAGCCCTAGGGGAATGAGCCCGGACTCTTCTGGGCCTCCATAACAGCCCGTGAGGCAGGGGCCAGAGAGGTTAGGTGGTTTTCCCAGGGCCACACAGCAGAGCTATAGCCACAGGGGCACTCGGCTATCTTCCCCCCATACCCTCACTCCTGACAAGGCCATGAGCATCTCAGAGCAGATCCATGCCTTGCTTAACAGTGTGTTTCCAGCGGCAGCTAGCACATACGTGGTGCATACAGCAGGCGCTTAGCACATGCGTGTGGAATTACATAGGTGTTTTCCATTTCTCCTTGAGAACTCCCCTTACTGAATAAGCCCTATCCCGGCAGAACCTGACTGACAGTGAACTGGCCTTGACCAAGACAAACCCACTGACATCCTAGGCAGCCACGAGGGAGCCATTGGCCCTTCCGGCCCACGTTGTATGTGTCGGGTGATGGACTGAAGTGGCAGAACCAGAACACGGACCCAGGTCTGGCGGGCTGCTGCAGCCTGCTGCCTCGGCTTCACCCTCTGCATGCAACTCAGGTCCCGTTCCCATGCTGGAGTGGCAGCAGAGGGCTCTCTGGGCCTGCCAATACCCGAGACCTCCGGTCCTCAGCCTGGGCAAGTGGCTGCACTGCTCTGAACTTCAGCTTTGCCATCTGTTGAATGAACGTGACTCCCCCCTGCCCGCCCCCATGGCCCGCTTTTAGTTGGGAATTATGTCCAGACCATCTCTGTGGTTCCTTTTGGTCTGAGTTTGCAGGGCCCACCATGCAGGCCTCCCCTGAGCTTGTCAGGTTTAGCATATGATCCCCTTTTTTGTCCACACTAGTAAGAGAGAGAGAGAGTCCAGTTACAATCGTATGTCATGTGAGCGTGGAGGTGACATTCCATGACCTTTGCGGTATCCTGTTGGTTAGAAACAAGTCACGTGTGATGGGAGGGGATTACAGCCAGGATAGCAGGAGGCCAGGGCCCCTGGGACCAGGCAAGCATCTCCCCACCCAGAAGCGTCCCGTCAAGGTCGTGGCAGCTGGTGAATGTACAGCTGCCTGGTCCCCCGGGGTTAGCGGAAGCTGGAGCCACGCTGAGATGCCCAGCGACATAGAAAATGACAGCTGACACTTCCTGGGCATTCACTGTGTGCCAGGCGCTGTCCTGGTGCTTTATAAACATTGTCTCGTTACGTCTTTACAACAGCCTTTCGGGAAAGGGTTCTGAGGCCTGGGGAGACTCAAGAGAGACGAAGTGACCTGCCCAAGGCCATGCAGCAGACCAGGGGCAGAGCCGGGGTTCCGGCCCGGCCGACCTCACGTCAAAGCCCTGGCCCCAAAGCCTCCTGGTGCCTTATCTGTGTCAGCCAGTTCAAAGGAGATTCGAATCAGTGACTGCCAAACCTGGACGTTTCTCTAAAAATAAAAACTAAAGGTCGGTCCTTGTCATACGAGGACAAGATGAAAGGACTGGGTGTGTTTGATTAGCGAAGAAAAAGAAAGAGAGCCACGGCCACTGACTTCAGCCCTCAGAAGGCTGATCTCGGGGAGGAAGGATGCTTGTTCTGGATGGCTCCACGGCAGGCATGGCGGGAGAGCAAACTCCGGAGAGCCGAGGGCGGTCCACGCCACGCCCCCAGCCCAGGCCAGTGTCCCTCCCCTCGTGGGGAAGGAAAGACTCATGAGCTCGTCTTTGCAGCTGAGCAAATATTTCTGCTTCCCCTTTCCAAGCCGGAGTCAGCTTCTTCTCCAGCCAGCTCTTCGGGCCTTCAAGAGCAATGGCCTTGAGCTGTGGGTGGAGGTCAGCTCGGCCACCCTCACCAGATGGGCCCAGAGCGAAGACTGCTGGGCTCCGGTCAGAGGGCACGGCTGATGTCCCGTCTCTCTCTTCTGGGCCTCACCACCTGGATGCCTGCCACGGCCTCCAGGGTCTCCCCTCCGGCCCATTTGCCGTGGGACAAGCTGAGCTGCCCTTCTACAGATGAAAGCTGACCAGGTCACTCCCTGGCTCCAACCCTGCCGTGCCTCCCTACTGTCCTCAGGACACATTTAACTCGGCCACCAAGCCCTACATGAGGAAGCTCTGCTCTCCGCCCAGGTTTTACCTCGAGCTGCTTTCCCACCAGCTCCCACCTCACCTTTCAAGGCTTCTGACCAACATGCTGCTCCCAACCCACTGTGCAAAGCCAGGCCCCCGTGCTCACTCTGCCTGAACGGCCCTTCCACCCGGAGCACGCCTCTACGTCCGCCAGGAACCAATTCAAGCATCGCCACCTCGGAGAAGCCTTCCCTCTGATGGAGTCGCTGCCCGTTCACCACACTGCACCCAGGCCTAGCCGCAGCCGATGGTTACTGAGAGCGCTCCATGCGGGCCCTGTGCCCAAGGGTTTGCATGCATCAGCTCCCTGAGTCCTCCCAGGTTTTATCCGCTGCTCATCATCCCTGTTTTCCAAACCAAGAAGCAGACGGGGAGGTTAAGCCCTCTCTTCCAGGACACAGAGCCAGGAAGTAGCAAACCCAGAGCAGAACTCCCCGTCTTCAGGTCCAGCATCAGTGTTCTTCGTGGTTTACCTGACCGTGTCATTAAGCATGATAATTCATGAAAATGGTAACAAATATATTAACAGCAAAGAGTAAAGAAAGGGAAGAAATGACCTCTACCCCAACCCCACCCATTATTCCACTCAGAAAACTTTTTTAAAAATATATATTTTATTGATTTTTTACAGAGAGAAAGGTAGAGGAATAGAGAGTTGGAAACATTGATGGGAGAAAAATATCAACCAGCCGCCTCCTGCAAACCCCCTCCCAGGGATGTGCCCGCAACCAAGGTACATGCCCTTGACTGGAATCAAACCTGGGACCCTTCAGTACACAGACCAACGCTCTATCCACTGAGCCAAACCGGTTTCGGCAGAAAACTTTTTTGAAGCTTTGAGAGCACCAATAGTTGATGGTTAAGAGCAGACAGGCTTCTGGGAGTCAGACATCTCAGGGTTCACATCCAGTACCCACCACGTACCTTGAGGCCGTTACTCAATATCTCGGTGGCTCAGTCTCCTCATCCATGAAATGGGATGATAATAACAGCATCCACCATGTAAGATGGTTGAAAGGATTCAGTGAATTGATGCCCACTTAGAACCACACCTGGTACGTGATGACACAAGCACTCCGTATTGATGATCACCATTTCTAAGTCTTAGCTTTCTTTTGTTTCTTCCATATCCATGTATGACATACTCACACTTCCATTTCTTCATGTGTCAACTTTAGGCAATAGCTCTTGACTCCTCCTTAAAGACAAGAATTTTCTCTTTTGTGTCCCTTCCTCACCATGTTTGACAGTTAGGTAATGGTTTTTCTCCTGCTCAGGCCTATGTTTTCCACTCCACGCCACTGTCCTTGGCAGGGACGTGTTTACACGCCACATTGTCCACTTGTCCCCCTGAGGGTGGGGACCCGGGTGAGGACCTAGTGAGGCATCTTTGCATCCCCAGCAGCAGGCGTAGAACTTGCCCTGGGCTGAGGGATCAGCTCTGTGTCCTGAATGCACAAATATTTCAGATGAGGGTGTGGAAGCACAGTCAGGGATCTTTGGGGCAAGAACAAGATTCTCAGATTTCAAACTTTTCTACTCACTTCATGGAACAAATTAGGCTGTGGCCTCCTGATCGTCCCAAAGTTTCAAATATGTCAGCGCAAGAGGCTCAGCGCAGGTGGACACAGGCAGGAACAGCCCTGACCCACCACCGGGCCCCTCTCCCTCCTTCGCCCCCGGCCACAGTGTGTGACCAAAGAGAGGGGAAAAGGGAGTTTTGAGAAAAACAGGGGCTGGATTGCTCTCCCTCCGCAAAGAGCTGGACTCCATCTCCCTACCCAGGATCCAGGGGAGAGGCGGTGCCTTGGCTGGTGGGGCCAATGACAGTCTCTTTCTTTCCTCTAAAGTTTGGGCAAGGGGTCCCTGACATGACAGGAAGGAGCAGAGCCCAGGGCTCAATAAAGCCCCAAGCTATCCAAACCCCTGCATTAAAGGGCCGTCATGCAGGGGAGGCCAGCACCCCTAACGTATCATCATTCCCACTTCACAGATGGGGAAACTGAGGCACGGAGTGATCAAACGCCTTGTTCAAGGTCATACAACTCACAAGTGGTAGAGAACGAACTCAAACCCAGGGAGCTCAGCCCCAGAGCAGGGCAGCTGCCACTTGCTTCTGCACAGTGGCCACATGGCCAGACATCCTGCAATGGCCCAAGATGAGAACGTTGGTGACTCCTCACACAATCCAGAGTGGATTTTGAGAGCTGGAAAGTCCCATGGAGGACTGTGGTGGAGGAAAACATGGGAGCATGCGGAGCAGATACTTTTCAACCATTTCTTAAGCAACAAAAAGTTCCTTCTGTCCCCTATAAACTATCCCATCGAAACTCAATGTGGAAAGTGGGTAGTAACGGTAGCTAGTATGTCGTGAAGACTCCCCAAAGGCCAGTGCTTTTTTTCTGAGCATTTTGCACCATATATTCCTTTAGTTCTCACAGCAACCCTCTGAAGTATCATCATTCACACTTTACTGATGGGGAAACTGAGGCACTGAGTGATCCAATACCTTGTTCAAGGCCACGCAGCTCACAAGTAGTAGAGATAGGACTCAAGCCCAGACAGCGTTGTTCCAGAGCCCACGCTCCTTAAGTAATGCCACTCTGGTTAAGGCAGGCCTGGGAGCGGGCGAGGAGGGGAACGCTGACACTCAACTGCCCCCTCGGCCACTCCCACACCCCAGCCAGCCTTGAAGTGCCTCTGCATAACCTCACAGCGCTAAGGGTCATGGCTGGCAACTCAAAGTACGGTTCACACCCTGTTCTTCTAGGATGATGCTCAGGTCAGTCTTAGGGCCAGGGCTGGAATACAGAGATAACCATGGGTACCAGGGAGCAGGTGCTGAGCTCAGGCTCAGGAGACAAGTGCAGCCCACCTGGCTTGGAGTTAGCCAGGCTCGGGCTAATCGGCTGACACAGCAGAGGGGAAAACCCGGAGGATGGGGCTCCCTGAACCAACAGGGGCTGGAGAGGTGCGTTGAGGGGGGGCAGGACCCAGGAGGGCTCGGGAAGGTGGGCACTAAAGCAAGGACCATGCCTGCCGTGTGTGTCATGGTGACCCAGGCCTCCACACCAAGGCCTGGCCCAGGGGGTGCTCCTGGGTAACAGCTGAGTGAATCAATAAGTGAGCATTTGATAGTAAACGCAAGCTGATCGGCACCTCACAACAGCTGTGATATTAAAAAAAAAAAAAAAAAAAATCCCCATCTGAAATTGAGCGACGTTGAATCACGCACCACTCAAGACCTAGAGACTCCATAGCACAGCACAGTCCACTGGTCGCTTTGGGGTTGTGGGGTGTCCTAGGGTTTGGAGAGGATGGTGGAGGCTCCCCCTATTCCATTGGAGGGAAGGAAGCACCTAGAGCTAGCCCCCACTGCCACCATAACCACCAACATGGCACAAAGGACAGGGGCCATTTACCCCAAGAAATCCAGAGGTTGGACGCTGGCAGCCAACCACACAAATGTCTGCTATACTGAGTGGCCAAATTATTATATCTCTGAACGCATAATAATCTGGCCATTCAGTGTGTGTGTATGTGTGTGTGTGTGTGTGTGTGTGCATGAATTCGTGCATGGGTAGAGTCCAGCTAAGCCCGGCCATGGGGAGGGGACATGGGCGGTTGGCCGGCTTGCCTGCTGGTCAAACTCCTGGTCGATTGGACAATTTGCAAGTTAGCCTTTTATTATATAGGTTATACACTGAGTGGCCAGATTATTATGCATTCAGAGATCATAATAAACTGGCCACGCAGTGTATAGCTGACCGATGATGCTGACAATGACAATCGCACTGCCATTGGCACTAAGTATCGAACGTGACTATATCTCAAGACTGTGCGGGGCACCTCCCACGCATCTTCCAACGGAACCCTCAGAGCAGACGGGTGGCGGTCACTGCCACTTTGCAGATGGGGAAACGGAAGCTCAGAGAGGCAAAGCGACTTGGCTGAGATCACCAGCCGGCGGGTGGTGGTAACAGCCCAGCCTGCTGGACTCAGGAGGGCAATTCCCAATCACTACGACGACGCATCGCTTTCCCCTCCCCGCGGTGCAGTGTGACCTTCAGCAAGTGACTCGGCTCCCTCGCCTTAGGCTTTCGCCATCAGTAACACTGGGATAGTAACTCATCTTCATGGGAAGCTTTAGAAGGGTGGAGGGAACAGCCTGGCACACAGGAGGCCGATGGTTCATGGAGCCACACTGAGCGGCCACACTGTCCCGGAGCTCGGTCCCCGATCCGGTGCCCAGGGCACTTAACGTGTGCCCAGGGCCTCCACGGGCAGGGCCTGGGATATTCTCGCTCAGCTCCATGGACTTAGGCAAGTCGCGTTCTGTTACAGGCCTCAGTTTCCTCATCTGCCAAAGGGAAGGGCCGCGGGGGAATCTCCGGGGGCACCCCTGTGTCTACGTCGGCTTTCAGGCAGCGACGGGCCGAAGGTGCTCACCTCCGGAAGGCATCCGGCCCCGGCTCCCCGATGTCCTCGGAACCGGCCAAATGGATGCTGTAAATCTCCCCTCCTCCGAGGACCGCTCTCCTTCCACACCCTCCTGCCCGGAGGCTCACACGTTCTCTGCTTTCAGGGAGATGTTTTTCAAGCATCCTGTGTGGGAGCCCGGGCGACAGCAGCGTGCGGAGGCCCGGCCCCTGCAGTAATCCCGGGCGGAAAGCGAGCGGGAAGAAACGTGCAGGATGGAGGCGCCAGGAGGAGGCCTCACCCCGGGTTTGCCAGCAGCGAGCTTGGGGCGGAGGCCAAGGACGGGGCCTTGGGGGTGTCCGGCAGGTCCTCCGAGAGGGCCTCACTGGCACCATTCATAGCCCAAGATCCTCGCCGGAACCTGGCGGGCAGTGGCAGGCACCAGAAGCGATCTCGCTTGTTTGGAGCACGAACACAGGCCGAGTTGTTAACACCGCGCCTCCTCCAGCCGCCTCTCCTCGCCTCAGACCAAATGCCATCTGTCCGGGAGCCTCCCGCGGGTGTCCGAGGCCCGGGATGTGGCCTGCGAGCGTGTGCAGTAAGGCGAGCACGGAATCTGAAGTGGGGGCTCTAACCACGGGCTTTGGCAGGGCGCTGAACGGGCTGCTGTGTATGGCTGCTCAGCCCGGGCGCTGGACGAGGGCACCCGGGGCGATGAGGGGAAGCCAGTGTGTGCTCTGCTTATCGAGCCACCGTCACCCAGGGGGGCGCCTTTCCTAACACACACAAAGCTGCTCTGTGGGCGAACGTGGCCCTGACCCTCACCCCGACTTTCTGCCTCCGCAATGGCCCGCCCACTTTCTCCTACAGGGATATGGTGAGGATACAGTCATTTAGCCTACGGGAACACACTTAGTCATTATGTGCAATGAATTCTCACATGGATTTATACAAAATCTCATTCCAAAAAAAAAAAGGTTTAAAGGTAGATTGCAAAATTGCATGTGGTTAAAACATCCATAAATACAAATGTGTACACTGAATAAATGAGGATTGGCATGAGAAGAATGGGATATCTGAATAAAATATCTGAACCAACCCCATACCTCCCTTCCTGTGCCTGGGGCAGACATCACTAATCAATGCAATCTACGATGCACATTGTCCATGTTCTGAGCATCAGGTTCTTACCTTGGTATAAAGGAAATGAGAAAACTGACACGGGGTTGAGCCTGCTACACAGTAGGTGCTCAGTAAATGGCAGTTATTACCATTGGAGTTGGGGGAGGGGGGCAGGCGAGGGAAGCTGGATGAGAAAATTCTGCACTACTGTGTGTCAGTTTTAGTTTGAGCTTCATAAAGGGGGTACAAAACAAAGTAGTAAGCATACAGGCATGCACATGCACACACATACCCATACATACCAGTGTCCATGATAATAGTATACCATTTTTCTCAGCTTCATGCAAACTGCCTGCATGAATGAATTTTTCTGTGGTTTCTCAGAGCAGAGGCATGTGAGGACTCAGACAACATCCTCAATGGCAGCCTAGACTATGCACATTGGCAGGCTTTGGTTGGTGACTATATAGAGCAAGGTCAGGGGGTAATATCCAAGCAGAGCCCAATGAAAGCACATGTAAGCCCTGTCCCCACCCACACCCAGCTCATGGGAAGTGTGCCGGGAGTAACAGCAACCCGCTCCTCACTTTCTGTATTGGAGAATGGATGAGGAGACCAAGACTCTGAGAGGCAGGGAGGAGCCCCACCTGCCCACCTCCAAGGCCAGGAGTTATCTCTGTGCCCCCCGCCCCATCCCCCTGCCTCCCCAGAAGTTGCTGGTCCCTCAACAGGACTTCCTTGTCCAGCCTGGCCCATAGGAAGGCTGGGTGGTTGCCTCCAAGTCCTATGGCCCAGGTCCTCAAACAACACCCACTGAGAATTCCATCAGTGGCAGGCAAGGCTTTGGGCTGGGTTGTCCCAAGGAACCCCTTTGCAAAGGAACGTGGATGCAGAACATGGTGCATCCAAGGCTTCAGGGGGTGGCATCTGAGCAGATCTTCAACGATGGGTCCCTCATGCCCTGCAGCTTGTCAGGAAGGACAAAGCATGATCTTGGGATCAGGCAAACCTCAGTGCAAACCCCTGCTCTGCTGCTTACTCACTGTGTCCTTGGGAAGTTACTCCACCTCCTCCGAGCCTCGCTTTCCTGTCTGTAAAGTCAGGTTCATACCTGACCTCTGGGGTGGTGAGGTCTGAGACCAGTGCTTCTCAGAGTGAGTGGTTTATGACTCACACTGCCGTTACCATAAGTAACGGACTCACAGGAGGTGGGCAGAGCTGGAGTCCGACAGAGCTGAGTTTGAATCCTGGCTCCAATAGGACTGGCCGAGTTCCTTTCTGAGCCTTAGTTTCCCCATCTGTTAGATAGGAGGTAGGACTACCCCAGAGGCCAGTGGCCTGTGAGGGTGCATTCCCAGCTTGGCCCTGCTGAAGCCGGCAAGTCCAGGGGGGCTGTACCTCATCTGGAGGGAGGCAGGGCCCAAGAAGGCCTGCGGCCGCAGAGCTCACCAGCAGCTCCCCTCCCAGGCCTGGGCCACGGGAATGTGTAGGAGGCAGGTCCGGGGAGGGGGCCCTGGAGCTGGGAGGAACAGCCCTGGCGGCGGGCAGCAGGGGTGACCCAGGAGGGAGAGAGAGCTTGGCTCCAAGCTCATCACTCAGCAAGCTGTCTCCCTCAGGCCCGGAACCCCGGCGGCTTGTCCTCCCCACTTCCTGCGTGCTGGGTCAATATTGTGATTTCCACCGTGCTGCCCGCCTGGGACGGCCTGGCCCTGCGCCGCCCAAGGTCACGGGGCTGGGGGGAGACAGGGGTACGGAGAGGTCACTCACTGCCTGGAAGATGACTCAGGACTTGAAGGCTGCAGGCAGCGCGGCTGAAAGTAACCTCACCTCCACCATCCCCACCCCATCCACAAAGAAAGAGCCGCCAGCCCAGGAACCCCGACATGTCCAAACTGGACTGGTGCCTTATCAAGGCCTCTGTGCCCCTCCCATCGAAATGGAGGGATGCAGTGAGGACGGGAGAGGGCTGGGCTTGCCCAAGGTCACAGAAGAGTTTGTGGTTGACGGAAGACCCAAAGCCAATCTCCTGACTTTAGATCCAGACCTAACCCCGTCTCCTACCCTCCCTGCCCAAGTTGGTCTACTTATCATTCTTTCATCAGCATCCATGACTCATTTCCTCCACAGGAGAGAGGACGAGACCGGCTCTGGCCAAGGGGCATTACTATTGGCTTCTCCAGGAATGAGAGACCATGAGGAGGATGCTGTTGGGGCCACTCACACACTGCTAATTATGGAGACATCGCGGCTAGAGGGCCCAGCTCTGAGAACAGGGGACCTGTGGTTTCACTTCAGCCAAATAAGCTCATCACATTACAGACCCAGCACAGACTGGACCTGCTTCTAGAGCCCCTCGCCATTCTTCTCCCTGGCACTTAGTTGGCACCAGCTGTGTGAAGAACAGACAAATTACACAAACTCGATGGGGAGGAGCACATAGGTCTCTGTCCAGTATTAGCCACCCCATCTCCTTTGGAAAATTGTCCTTCCCCACATGACTTTGTCAATCACTAAACCTCAGTCCCCTACCCACGCAACCCAGACTTGATCCATGATTGTACCCACTTTCCTGGCAGCAGTGATTGGTTCAATAGTGGGCACGTGACCCCAACAAGGCCAAAGTCCTTCCTTGGGACTGACATGGATCCTAGGAGAAGACAGTCCAGTTCTGAACCAGGATTGCCAAACTGGGCTGATGATGGCTAAGTTCTTTATCACATTGAAAGGAGAGAATGAGGTTGAGTCCAAAGGGAAACAGAGACAAGCAGAGGTGAGCGATGGAGAGAGAATCCTGGTGGCCCTGAGCCCTGACTCCAGCCCCGAGGCCCTTCTCAGGCCACTTCCTGGGCCATCAAGTTCCCATTTTAATCTGTGCTCCTGTGATGTGGGCTTCTCTTGGCTTGAGGCAGGAAGAATTCTGAATAACATTACAACAAGGAGAGAGCAGTGAGCGGAAGAGGGTGAGTCCAAGCGGAGACACAGATATTGAACAGTGGTTGACCAGTAGACTCAGGGAGATGAAGGAATTTCCTGCTGAGGGCACAGCAGAGACCCTCCAGCTCAGTGTGGGCAGGGCCAAAGGACAAGACTTTGTAGCAGGAGGAAGGACCTAGGGCTGAGTTTGGTGCACTTCCCTTCAAATGACAGAAACCCAACTCAAACTGGCTTACTGAGCAGAAGGGGAATTCATTAGTGTACATACCTAGGGTGTCTATGGGACTCTAGCTTCAGACACGGCTGAATCCAGGTACTCAACTCGTACTGTCAGGAATCAAAAAACTTGGAATTTTTAATCTGATTGGCCCTGTTTCAGCCTCATGCCCGTCCCCAAACCAACCCTGAGGTGAGAGGAACACAGGGCTCTCATCAGCCAGGCCTGGGGCAAGCCCCCCCCCCCCCAAAAAAAAAACAACTGATGACCCAAAAGTGTGGGTGGGGAGAGTCCCAAGGGTGCTGCTATCAGATGGGGGAGTACGTGCTGGACAGGCAGAATTAGAGAAGTCTATAGTCCTCAGGAAGCTGCTCCCACAGGAATGAAGGCCTGGGGGAGAGAAAGAAAGAGGGGAAGGGAGGAGAGGGGAGAGGAGGGGAGAGAAGTTCTTTGGGGAAAAGCTATCATTCCCCTTGGCTGGACTGGTCTTTGCAGGAAGGAGGATGTCCCCACTCCCCAAAGGCTAGAGGATGGATGAGAGGACCTCTCAGTTACTCCCAGCCCTGGAAGTCTTCCGTTTATAGCGGTGACGCCAATTGTCTGCAGCCAGACACATTCCTGGACTTGGCTGAAAGGACGGAGATGAGATTCAAGCCTCCAGAAGCACCTCCGATTCCCGCAGCTGCTGGCTCCAAATGCGTGAGTTGGCCAATCCCGGGGGCGCTCAGCCTTCTCTGCCCAGGCCACCTGAGTTTGGCCGTTTGTGGGAGAGAAAGCTGGTGTTTTGAGGGGTGTTGGCAGAAAGCAATACCCCAGGGCCATGGTTTTGGGTAGTCTCCAGCCCCTCAAGAGAAGGCTACAGTTTGGGGGGGAGGGGGGAGTTCCTGCAACCCCTGCCCTGTGCTTGGAGATAAACAGAAATGATCTCCTGACACTTCAAGGCCGCCAGGTCCCCTGTACCTTACAGCGATGACCCTGCCTCACTCCCACATCACGAAGGACCTCCAAGCCTGGCTTCCCTCAGCCAGGCACTTCTCACAAGTCCCTGCTTCCACGCCTCTGCTCATCTTTAAAGCCAAGAATGGCCACACCATCAAGGGAGCTACAGCTCTCCCTGAGCAGCACAGTGCTTCTCTGAGACTCACTTTCCTCAACAGTGTGATGGAGAACCCTCCCTGCCAACCCCCGGGATGCTGATATGGTCAAATGGACGGGGGCTATGACCAGGCTTTAGAACTGATAAAGTCCTGAAACAGGATGCAGGAGACTGATCCCCCACATAGACATCTGGCTGGGCAGAATCCCCAAAGTGTGCTCTCTTGGAGATGGGTTTGGGGAGAGGAGTGAGTCCTGTCTGGTCTGGAGGCAAGAGGATAGACAAGATGATGTCTTGAAGTCCATTCAAGCCTTGAGTTGTCGGTCCGACCTGGAGATGATGTGATTAGACTTTAAGTCCCCACTCGTTTGGGGGAGCCAAAGGTCACGAGTGACATTTCCTCTTGCCATCCCATCTGATACTGGTCCTGTGGACACTCCTACAGTGTCCCTCTCGGACCCACCCACTTCTCACCACATCTGCAACTACTGTCCTGGTCCAGGCCACCTCTTACTCCTGAGCAACTCTCTACCAGTGGTTGCATCCACTCCTGTGGCCTTGGCATTCTTTCTCCAAATAGCAGCCAAAGTGATTCAACAAAACACACAACTGCATGTATATAATTAGATCAACTGGTCACTTGATCACTTCCAATGGCTTCCTACTACTCTTTAAAAAAAAAAATATCCAAACCATTGACCAAGAAGAAAAGATAATCTGATGTGCTTGTTTACATTGTGGTAAAATACACAACATAACATGTACCATCTTAACCATTTTTAAGTATACAGCTCAGCTGCTTAAGCACATTCAGATTGTTGTGCGCCTAATCTTCCACAACTGAAACTCTGGCTCATTAAACAAAAGCTCCTCATTTCCAGTCCACCCAGTCTCAGACAACCACTTTCTCCTGTCTGTCTCTGTGAATCGGATGAGTTTGACGACTCTATGTACCTCTTGTGAATGGAATACTACCATATTTGTCCTTTTGTGACTGGTTTATTTCACTTAGCACAATGTCCTCAAGGTCCATCCATGTTGTAATGTGTGTCAGAATTTCTGCCTTTTAAAGGCTGAATAATATTCCGTCATATGGACATGCCACATTTTGTTTAGTCATTTATCCATTGATGGACCTTTGGGTTGCTTCCATCCTCTGGCTATTATGAATAACGATGTTATGAACATGGTGTACAAATACCTCCTCAAGACTCTGCTCTCAGTTCTCCTGGCTATGCAGCCAGAAATGGAATTGCTCGATCATGTGATAATTCTATCTTTAATTTTTTGGAAAAACTGCCCATACTGTACTCCATAGTGGCAGTATCTTACATTCCCACCAGCAGTGCTCAAGGGTTCTAATTTCCCCACATCATCACCAACACTTAGTTTCTGCTTTACTAGTAGTAATAGCCACCCTGATGGGTTTGAAGTGATGTCTGATGTATGTTGATGGGGGAGTATCTCCTGTGCGTTACAAAACATTTATTATTGCTAAATGCCAGTGGCATGTCCCCCAATCCTTGTGACAACCACAAAACATTGGCTGTAGAGATTGGTACCCCCATCAGCTAGGTTCACCTTCCCTGCCTTGTCTCACGCAATGCTCCCCACCCCGGCCACTCCAGCCTTCTCTCTGCTCCTCAGTCATGCCAACTGTCTCACCTCAGGGCCTTCGCCCTTGCCATCCCTTCGGCTTCCTTGCCATCCTAGAGCCTCACGTGACTGATCTCATCCTCATCTCTCAGCTCAAATATCACTTCCTCGGGGAGTCCTTCTCTGACCATCTTATCTAACGCAGTCCCCTTGCTCTCTCTCTCGCGTGACCCTGCTGTACTGTCGCATCACCATCTGAAATTACCCTCTTTCTTATCTGGCTCTCCATCAAGAATGCAAAGTTCCTTGAGAGCAGACCTTGTCTTTCTCCTTCTCAGGTGTGCCTTCAACACCTAGAGCAGCCCCTGGCACATAACAGAGGCTCAATTAATGTCTGTGGACTGACTGAATGACTGGCTGTATTCAGTGCCAGAGCTGGAAGGGAAATCACCCGCTCTTGCCATCGCTCCATTCACAGAGGGGGATCACAGGCCCAGAAAAGAGTAGGGACTTGGCCAAGGTCACAGGAGGTCCAAACCAGCCTGCTGCTCTTCCCCTGACAGCTCACCCCTGGAGGCCTTCCGTGCCCCGGGCGGGGCCTGCACGCTGAGAAGCACAGGCTGTTGATCTACATGGGAGGCAGCTCATCGTCTCCAACCGATGGCTTTGCCCTCCCAAGTGGTTTGTTCTTTCTGCAGCAACCAGGTGACGCGGGCGCCCTGTTTAGAGGCTGGGGGCAGGACGAAAAGCCAATCTTCACGCTGCAGAACCACTGCTGCTCAGTGAGAGGTCGTGGGGGCCCTGTGGGACTGAGGTGCCTGCAGACCTGAGACTCACAGGCCGGCTCCACACAAAGCTGACAGCAGAACCCTGGGTTGAGGGATCCTCCACATGAAGTCACCCTCCATCCCTCCTCCCTCCTTCCTTCCTTCCCTCCTTCCTCCTTCCTCCATCCCTCTTCTCTCTCTCTCTCTCTCTCTCTCTCTCTCTCTCTCTCACACACACACACACACACACACACACACGCACATCTTTTGACCTTAAAGGAGTATATTTAAACTTAGTCACATGAGATGTACAACATGCCTCCCTTCTCTTGAGAAAGACCTTGGCTGCCCACACATGATCTCCCTCAGATCCGCTCCAATTCCAATCCATTGACTAAAGCTTTGGCCTCACGGGGCTGAAGCTCTCGGCCAGTGTTAACCTGATGTGGCTGGAAGGTATTGCTCCAGTGAGACAACTGAGCACAGTCAGTCGGACCTGGGGAGCCAGACCCAGGCTGGCGGCTCCTGTGCGCAGGGCGGGGCTACGTGGAAGGCTGTATGAGATAGTGATGCTGGTAGGAGACTTAGCGCCATCCTCGCACGCAACTGAGGGCTTGGTGAGTCACCATTCTCACCAGCAGTTAGAAAGACTGCCAGGCACTGTCTTCACTCTCAAGTCTTGCCCAAGTTCCCCTGGGAATTTCCTCCCAGTTCTGTTTCCAGAGGATTGGACAAGAACCAAAGACCAGGGCGTCTCGTGGGACAGAGAAAGGAGCATGGGATGGATGCAATAGAGCTGATAACCAATGCACTTCTGGGATTCTGATGCTGTCCTGGCCCTCTGCAAATGATAGCAGGCGGAACACCCACAGCCACCCTGAAAGCAGGGGCTGAGTTATCCACACTCGACAGATGAGGAAATGAGGCAAAGGAAAGCGAATTCCATTGTCCAGGGTCCATGGCTACAAGGTGGCTGGGCCGGGCCACTAGGGGCTGAGAAGGGCCGCGCAAAGGCGTGGGGCACAGGGGATGCCCAGGCCAGCTTGAGGGTCAGGTCAGCTTTGCTCCCAGAACCTTCCCAGAGAGGCCCCTCACTGACCACCTTGCCTAAAACACCCCCCCTCCCCTCCAGCCTCCCCCACTGGCCTTCCCCACCTCTTTCCTCAGGGCACACAGCGTCATCAAAGTGAGGGAGGTGCTAAGACTTTACCCTTGGTCCGGGGAGAGGGGGAGGATAATGGAAAGGCAGCCTGCACCCCCACCCCCCACCCAGCACCTTACCCAAACAGAACTTCAACCGTCATCCAAAGGGGCACACTTTAATTCATCTGAGCATGGAATCCAGGCCCGGTCCTCTGGACCAGGTCATGGCTGGACCATAGGGACAGTAAGACAGTGCCCACAGTGCCCCAGAAATATCACAGGCAATATCCTGCTTCAGGCCCTCAGCAACTCTGCAAGGGAGGAAACAGCCCCCCTTTACACAGATGAGAAAATGGGCTCAGAGAGGTTAAGATGCTTGCCTGAGGTCACATAGTCAGCTGGTGAGAAAGCAGGAACAGGAGACCACGGCAGTCTCATTCCAGGGCCAGCACTGTCCAGGGTCATGAAGGCCGTGAAGGCAGGGATGGAGGGGCCAGGTTGGCATTGCATGCTGTTCCCAGGCCCCAGCACAGACATGGCGCCCAGTGGGTGCTCCTGGCTTGGAGGGAGCGGGCAAAAGCTGCCCTGGAGCCGGGCTGCGGCTGCGCTGCCCTCCTTGGGGCCTAGGTGGCGATGTGCACACTCCACTCCGTCTCCCTCACCCCAGCAGGCCTCCACCTTCAGCTAAGGACCCGGGGCCTGGGAAGATGCTGCTCTGTCCCCCAGCTTCCTCTGCCTGCAGCCTCTCACACCAGTCCAGCTCCTACCCTGCTGTACCCCTCGCTGAGGCTGGTCACCATGGCGGGACCTCAGGCTGGGCCAGCTCTCCTTCCCCACCCTGTTGTGAAAGGGAGGGAGGGACGCACTGTGTCCAAGGTCAGATCAGGAAGCCCACGGGCTCAGGTGCCCAGGATCTGGGGAGAGGGGATGGTGCCAGGGACCCATCCCTTCCCGCTCTCCCTTTCCCAGTGGTTCCAGGGCACCCTCCCCACACCCCCAAAGCCATTTACAAGCTCCAGAGACCAAGACAGAGCATCTCAGCCACTCTGAAGGGCCCAGATTGGGGGGAGGGGGAGAGAGATTAAGAGAAGGACAGGGACAGGACCCTGTCCAAAGCACCTCACAAGGCAGTGGGAGCTGAGGCAGAACCCAGATTTCCTGATGTGTGTCCTCAACCATTTCTACAGGGCCCCAGGGGCAACTGGAGAAAAATGCAGTCCAACCAGTTATCTGATGTAGTAATAATAAAAATAACAACAACTCCTGTTTCTGCCTCGTGTCCAGCCTTTCTCCTGCTCATTTGTCCTGTGCCTGCCGGGGCTGGGGGGTGGGGTGGGTGCCACTTGCCCCTCGCTTTACCACTGCCGGGAGAGGAAGGGGCTCAGCCAGCTCCCAGGGTGTGCATCCAGGTCCTAGCTTCCGGTCCTGAAGTCTGGCTAAAGGGAGGGATGAGAGTCGGCGAGGGGTGGGGAGGCATGAATGGAGGTGAGAGCAGGGAAGGCTGGGCTTTAGGGCGGGGTGAGGCAGCCAAGGTATGAAGTGCAGGCCTGTTCCTCCTCCCCCAGCCTGTCCCCCTCACCTCCCCACCCACCCCTGCAAGGAACCTCTTTCAAAGCAGCATCCAGGCTCTGCCCTGGGCCAGGCTACCTCTCCTGCTCCCTCCGCACCCTACTCAGCTCCCCATCCGGGCCTCCACTGACGATCCGGGTTTTCTCTGCCTGCCCGTAGGCAAGTCTCTTCTCCCTTCTTGGACTCCATTTCCCCGTTTGTGCAACAAGTGAGTTGGGCTCTGTGCTTTGCCTTCCTGCTCTCATGACCTGACCTCTCAGGGGGGAAGGGGGAAGGCAAGGTCAACAGAAGGGACAGGGGGTGGGGGGGGGGACTGTGGGCATCTACCAAGAGCCAGGCGCCAAGGCCCAGCTTCTTTGCTGGTGGCACAGAGCGGCCAGAGGCAGATGCTGCCCAGAAGGCTCAGGGTCAGTGGGCACCATTTCCCCGCCCACCTGCGCCTCCGTTTCCTTATCTGCGTGGCAGGAATGATAACTCCTCACGGGGCTGGAGGGAGAGCCCAGTGAAAGAACGCAGGCAAACTGCCTCCCACAGCACCACTAGAGGAGTGCCCCAAAATGTTGTCACCGCTGCTGTCGCCGTCCTCATCTCTCCCCTCTCCCGGTCTGTTCCAGCCCGATCAGGACCCAGCCTTCAAAGCTCCTTACGTGGCATCCAAATAGCCCGGGCTCTACTCCCAGTTCTGCCACCAAACCTGCTGAGTCACCCACGCCTCAGTCTCTTCACCTGCCAAATGGGGCCAACGAGATGTGTGTGGACCAGTACGACGAGCAGGCGGTGCCCGGTCCGGGGCCCGGGCCAGTGGCCAATGAAGTGCCTGGTGAGCATTCGTCTCCTTCCTTCTCTGTTGGGTCAAAATGAAACTTTATGACAGAGCAGAGCAAATACACAAAATGCCACAGCTGATAGTTAATGAGGCCTTTCCAGGGGCCTGGCACTGGCCTCAGGATCTTGCTTTACTTAACTCCGTTCTCAGAAACAACACGGGGAGGCAGCGGAGACTGTGTCCACTTTACAGGGAGGGAAACTGAGCCACAGAGAAGCAAAATGCCATATTCTCAAAGCCTCCAACGCTGCCTGAAGCCCATCAGCAGTCAGCACTCACATTTATTGAGTAGCTACTACATGCCAGGCAGTGTCCTACCCCCTTCCCCATGGTAGCACCGTCAGTCCTCCCAGCAATGCTATGTAGTTATTACCATTGTCCCCACTTGGCACGTGAGAAACCGAGGCACAGAGAGAGGCGGCCATTCACCCCCTGGGCACGTGGCTGAGCCAGCACTCAAACCTAGGTAACTGGTCCCCCTGATTCTCATAACCCCAAGAGTCTGCCCACCCTCCCCCACCGCCCCAATCAAAGCTTCAGCAGCACCCAGGGGTGCAGGCCAGAGCACCAAGGCTCTGGGCGGTTACGGGGAGGTGAGCCCTCAGGGGACCGGGGGTCTCCAGTGGGGCAAAGCCACACTCTCTCAGGAGGGCAAATACTGCCCCCCCCCCCAGCTCCACGTGTCCCAGACAGAGCAGGGAACAGGTGCACAGATCCCAGCCCCGGGCGAGGTGAGGGGGAGCGGCTTGGCAGCTGGAGGCCCGCTGTGAACAAGAAGAAACCCAGCCCGCAGCCCCCTGGCCCTGGCAGGAGATTAACAAAACAAATACCCGAGCAATCTTGATTTCAACACGTGGGGAGGGGGCCAAGTGTCAGGGCGCGGGGGGCGGGGGGAAACCTGGAGACGTTTTACCACCTAAATAACTTTCCCTCTGTTTAGTTTCACACGAATGTACACTCCAGTGCTCGCTCGCTCTCCTCTCTCTCTCCCTCTCTTTTTTTACATTTTTATTTTATTTTTACAAATGCTCAAACTTTCCTGCCCCAAATTATTCTTGGCCTGGTTACAAGTAGAAAGGCCGTGTGTATCCTTCGCTTGACAAAAAGAGAGGGGGCGGGAGGGTTCTAATGAAACATTTGGGTTGTGGGTTTAGGTGGGATTTCTCCCTGAATTCTCCTGACGGTGCCTTTGCCTGGAGCCCAGGAGTTCTTGCCTCCCATCTGCGTCTGCGTCCTTCCTCCGCTGTGCTTGCCTCCGGCCGCCCTCACGGGACTTCAGGGCTTGGTGGTTCTGGTTCCACAGAGCTGGCCGGCAATAGCACCTGGGAACGGCAGATTGGAGCTGCCATTGGCGCAGCTCACCGTGCCTGCCGGGTCCCGAGCCTGGACCAGCTGGAGGGTCCTGTCTGGCTGCCTGGGGGCAGGGGCAGAGGTTCCCAAATCCCCCGACGGACCTGGCCAGCTCTACCCAGGACCAAGGAAGGGACCAGGGCCGGAACCTCCCCAGCTGAGCAGGAGGAGATGAGCTGTCCAGACGACCTCAGCCCTGCCCCGTCCTCCCGTCTCCCATCCCATGGTGTGGCCCAGGCACCCCCACCCCTCAGCCTCATCCCACCACCCTGCCTTCCCTCATTTCGCTCCAGCCACGTCATTTCTCAAACACGTCAAGCTTTTCCCACCTCAGGGCCTTGGCCAGTGCTCTTTCCTCTTCCCGGAATTCCTGCCCCTCCGCTCTCCCCATGGCGCCCTCCTGTGGGTCGCTCGGGTCTCCGTGAGATTGTCACCTCCTGACCTCGTCCGAAGTAGGGACCCTATGATTTGACATCTCAGCTGCATGTTGGTTTTCTTCCTGACACTTAGGCCATTTGTTCTAGCTTTATTTGTCTATGATTTTGTTTTTGCTGGTCCTACCCAACTGAAGTGAATGAATGAATGAGTAAAGAAATGAATTAATGAATGAATGAGTGAGTGAGTGGATAAAAAAATGAATGAGTTCCTTATATTGAATTAACCCTGGGCTGTCTATGGCTGCCCTTTGTGAGGGCCACTCCTCCCCAGGTTAGAAGGAACACAGCGGTGCTAACGGTGTCTAATGGTGTTCCCGAGTCCGGCAGGAAGTGGGGGGAGGGGGGTCTCTCACCAGCAGGAAAGTCTAGGTGCTCTTGGGGCCTGGCTGCATCACCAAGAACATTTCAGAGCCGTTCCTTATAAAAGGGAAATCGCACAGCCACAGCCATGCCCTTGCCCTTGTTATGTCTTCATGGGTTGCATGGTGGTTATGGGGGGGGCAATTGATGGGCCTCTCCCTTCCCTCATCTCTACACCCCAGCTCTGAGCACTGCAATCACCCAATGGCCTTTGTTAATGGAATCCCTTAGCCTTCTTTCCTCCATCCCTAGTCAGAAAGGAGAGAGCTTAGGGAAGAGCTGGGGCAGGGGAGGGGTGAGGAGAGGGGGAAGAAGGGACTCCGGGCAGGAGGGGGCCGTGCACTTTGAGCAGAGGCCCCTGGACAGAAACACACGGTGGAAGGGAGGGTGGCGGGGGGATTCTGTGGGGACAGACATGGTGGGCAGTTTCTCTGCTAAACACTCTTTGTCTTGGAGTTCTGGATCCACACCCTGGTGCTTCATTCAACGCAGGGGTAGTGCATACCTCCAGGCACCAGGCGCCTGCTGGGGGCTGGGACATGGCGGGGGACAAAACAGACAAGGATGCCTGTCCTCACAGAGCTTCTGTTCCACTGGGCAGTGGTGGACACCACACGGAACCGGGTCAGGACCAGACAGGAAAGGTCAACGGCACGGAATGAAGGGAAGCCAAAGCTGGGACAGGAGCCTGCAAGAACCAAGAGGAAATATGGCCACGATCTTGGGTAGGGAAGCCTTCCCCCACAAGTTCCAAACCCCAAGCCAGAAAGAAGAAAATGGATGGATTTAAAAATGCAAACAATAAGCCTTGAGGAGCCAGGAGGCCTAGAGCAGGAGGAGGAGCGAAGGGCATGGGGCCGGGTCGGGGGGGGGGGGGGGGGGGGCGGCGGCGGGCAACTATGGCCATCAGGACCACAGCTGTGCCTGGCCTGCACGCAGCCACACCCCTCAACCCCCTGCTCATTCCATCCCTGCCCCTGCCACTGCTGCCCCCTTTCTAACCTGTCCTTTCCCACCACTGCCCAGGCCTGAGAGTGTCCCCCGGCAGCAGCTGAGGCCTCTTGGCCCCTCCTTTCTCAGCCCACCGTCCCAGGAAGGGGACTCTGGGTTCTGTCCATCCTGACGTGGCCCTATTCAGTCCCCCACTAAGGGGCCCGGTGAGCTTGTCACCTGGCATCTGAAGGAGGCACCTGTCCCTGCCCTGACCCAGATCTGCCCGGGGCACCTGAGCAGTGCTGAGGACTTCACCTCTGCCTCTCCCTGGCCCCACCCGGACGCCCTGAGGGCAGCCCCTCCCCTCCGCAGAGCAGCCTGCCTCCTCACGGCACGCCCAGGCGTCGTGGCTTGGTGTTCTTCCACTACGGGGCCCACCAAGAGGTCTTGCCCAGCCTCCTCGCTGGCTCACCTGCAGCCACACCGCCGGGAGACGCAGAGCCAGGCTTTGAACCCGGCTCTGGCTGGCTCTGCCCTCTCTTTGCCCCGCACCCGCCCAATGGTGACCAGACTGCAAGCCGTGCCCAGACCCTGCCTAAAAGCTGGGCTTCTTCGGCCTCTGGAACCAGAGAGAACGTTGAAATGGTTGGGCCCCAGATCCTTGCACCACCTGGAGTGGGTTTAGGCGTGTCAGGCTGGGAGGAAGGAAGAGGAGGAAGAAGCCAGGAGCTGAGGTGGAAAGAGAAGGATAGGGAAACAGCTGGCCCGGAGGACGGAGAGGCGTGTGTGCTCTGGACCCTGACCAGCGGGACAGGAAGCCCCGCAGCACCCACGGCACAGCGAGCCCGGTCGCTCGGTGACACTGGCAGGGCACCGGGAGCCAGCGAGGCCGTGCGGAGAAGGAGGCTTCCTGTGTCCCGGGCCAGCGGGCAGCCCCGGCCGGGCCTCCCGCCACAGCCCCGTGCGTGGGGGATACAGTCTCTCCAGGGAAGCAGGGAGATCAAAAGGAGGAGAAGCCGATAAATCAGCGGCCTGTGCCTCCCTCCCTAGTGTTCACGCACCAGGGAGCCTTCCCATAGCAGCTCCGATGTGGTTCAAGGACCCGAGAGATCCCAACCCAAGTGCTCCCTCCAGCCCAGCCCCCTCTGCCAGACGCAGACCCCAACAACCCCCCCCAACACACACCACACGCACACACACACATGCACACACACATGCACACATGTGCACACACACTGCATAAGGGGCTACCCACACCCTGTGGGCTGGGAGTGTGGGTTTGACCACCTCCAGCATCCCTGCCGAGCCAAGGCCAGCTCCAAAGATGAGTGCCAGGCAGGCCTATGCTTCTCAGGATTGTTCCCCCATACCCTTTCCTTGAAGCCAGCCTTTGTTCTAGAGAAATCGGGCTGACATGAACCCCCAGGGCCCTGTTGGAGGGGGAATGGTATGAGGCCGTACCCGGGCAGAACTTCCTGGGCATGAGGGTCAGACTTCAGATCTCCATCCCTTCCTTACGCCTGATGCTTTCCCCTCGGTGGCCGTCAGCAGCCACAGACCGGGGAGGAGGAGCAGCAGAGGACACAGCGCGGAGTCTGTGGCAATGCCAGCTTCGCCATTTCTATGTGGCCTTGGCAAGTCGGCCTCTCTGAGCCTCAGATGCCTCATTTATCAACTGCAGAGGAGCCAGGCATGCAGGAAATACCACTTTCCTAAGCCCCACCCAGGGGAGAGAGCGAATCGTCCAAAAGGGCTCCCACCACAGTGTGGGGCTGATCAGAATGACACGGGGCCAGGGACCGGCCTGCATTTCCTACGGGCACCCGCTCATTCAGTTCTCGCAGCTCCCCTGTCATTATCTTCACTTGGCACATGAGATGACGCAGCTCGCAGTGGTTGAGGTTGACCTTGGTTGCCCAAGGTCACGCCAAGATGCACACCCGGGCCTGTCTAACGCTAATACCCATGTGCCCTTAAGTAACCCCAGAGCTGCCCACTTCGCTCATCTCCGCCTGCTTTCGCCTCCCCCTTCGTGTTTCCCTGGGGCAAAGCCTGTGGCCCGGGGCCTCGGGCCTCAGTCCTTCAGACACATCAGGGTGCGGGCACACGGGGACACACCTAACAAATGCTCGGCACGGCTCTCGGTGCTCTCCGAATGCCAATGGCTCCCGCATGTGTGTCTCCAACCCCAGGCTTAGGTCATCACATCCCTGGAGAGGCCCAACAATGACACCAAACTCAACATCTCTGCAGAGAGCCTCCCCCACCTCCCCTGCTCTCCCCCCGCCGAGCCACAGCCGCCTCTCAATGGGCTCTTGCAACAGCCTCCCTGCTGGTCCCCCTGCCTCCCTGCTACTGCCAAGTCCCGTTCTGAGTCTGCAAGGACTTCCCTGCTGCTCAGAGCAAAAGCCGAAGCCATGCATGTGGTCCTGTGGCCCCACAGCTGTGCTGACTCCTGTGCTCCCACTCTCCCTCCTTCACTCTACTCCAACCAGCCTCTGCGGTCCTTGGAGCAGCCAAGCACGCTCCCACCTCAGGACCTTTGCGCTTGGACCCCCGGAGAGTCCTGTCATTTCCTGGCTTGTGTCCCTCAGGCCTCAGTTCAAACACCCTATCAGCAAGGCCCTCCCTGACCAGCCGTGTAAAATAGCCCTCCCAGCCTTAGCTGGGTAGCTCGGTTGTTTAGAAGAACATCCTGATACACCAAGGTTACGGGTTTGATCCCCAGTCAGGGCACATACAAAAATCAACCAATGAATGCACAAATAAGTGGAACAACAACTCAATGTTTCTCTCTCTCTCTCTCTCTCTCTCTCTCTCTCTCTCAATCTCTCTCTCTCTCTCTCTTTCTCTCCCTCTCTTTAACTTTTTCCCTAACACTAGTTACTATCTGACATGTTGCTAATTTGCTTATTTGTCTAATGTAAATCCCTTCTGTCTCATTTATCTCCCATTCATTTTCAAAGCCTAGAACAGTGCCTGGCACATAGCAGGCCGCCAATAATAAACATTTTTGAATGAATGAATGAATGAATGAATGAATGAATATACCCCTCCATACATCTCCCCAGGCAGAGGAGGAGCTGTTCCAGGCCACCCTCCATCCCCACCCTGAGTGGGCAGTGGAACTCTGACAGCTCTGTCATATATATATATATAATTGATTTCAGAGTGGAAGGGAGAGGGAGAGATAGCTAGAAACATCAATGATGAGAGAGAATCATTGATTGGCTGCCTCCTGCACACCCCCTACTGGGGATCGAGCTCGCAACCCAATCATGTGCCCTTGACCAGAATCGAACCTGGGACCCTTCAGTCCCCAGGCTGATGCTCTATCCACTGAACCAAACCAGCTAGGGCTGTCTCCCTTTTAATCTGCTCTCAGATCAGTGCTCACAGGGGCGCTGGCTCCGGCTGGAGGTCAGGACCTCTCACCTTCCAGGAAGTTCCACTGAGTGCCTGCCCCCCCACCACCACCACCACCACCAGTCCCAGACCCATCTGTGGCCCCTTCCCCTGACCAGTATAACCTGCTGAGCTGAATTCTTGCTAAGCACTTCCAAACAATTCCAGTTATTTGAGGGGAGGAGTGATACTGTGACTCTGGGAGGGGCTTGATGATGGGGAGGCGGGGCGGCAGAGACGGGGGAGGGCAGAGGGGAATACCTGAGGAACCACCCTTTGGGATAAGACAGTAAGATGCTTTTACTACAACATAGAGCCTGCCCTGCCCCACCCCAGCCCCAGTTCTCAGCTAACACTGCACTTCCTCAACCTCCACCTCAGGCTTCCTGCCCCCAAGGCTCCCCTTCACTTCCCCAACTAGCCAACTCCTGCACCCCCTTCAGAATGTCACTCAGGTCCCTGACACCTCCCTGCAGGGGCTCCCACCACCCACTCCATCCTCTTCCCTCGGCCACCCTGTCCCTTTAAGTTTCTGCCTCCCCAGCTGGATGCAGGTCTTTGAGGTCAGGAAGCACGGTGATGCCTGGGGACCCACTTCAGACCCCGGCATAGGGCCCGGCACAGAGCGCAGGCCCGGGACCTGCTTGTGGAGCTTGGGAAATGGGCGGGGAGGGCGGGCAGAGGCCTGGAGTAGGTGCCGAAGTCCGGCTGCAGTCGCTACCTTGCTTGTGATCTTCAGCAAGCTACCCACCCTCTCTGGTCTGCCACCCCTGAGATCCTGGGCTCACTGCGGTCTGCGAGGGGCTGGGAGGTGACCCTGTCACTGATGGGAGAGGGGGTGCCTAGAGGAAGCTGCCATAGTCAAGTGTAAGCCAGGCGCTGCTGGAGTTGAAGCAGAAGCAGAAGGGAGAGAGTAAGGGCTGGTGCCCCCGTGCACACGGCTCACTCTGCCGCCAGCACCATCCTCACCAGCACCATCCTCACCGGCACCATCACTGCGACCACCGGCACTCCCTCCAAACCAGCTCCCTCACAAATACCACGTCTCCCACTCCTGCTTGAGCCCCATCAGCACCTTCGTGGTCATCTATACCACCTTCCCCACCATCCCCACGCCCTGCTGCACGCGCACACACGCATGCACACACGCATGCACACACGCATGCACAGATAATTCTGTTCTCCTCAAAGCAGGACTCTATCTTACTCCTCTCTGGACCCCACCACCCAGCAAAACACCTGCCACTGTCCAGAAGCTCATGCTGTGGACTGAAGGAAGGGCTCGGCGGGTGAGGGTTTGTGGCCCGCACCCGGCCTGGCTGGCCAGTAGAGGAAGCTGGGACAGGGCAGGACCCAAGGTCCAAGATGACCCCAATGACCCTCCTGTGTCACTGCCCCTGCCCTGGCTGCCAGGACTGACAGGGCCACCCAGTGAGCCCCCAAGATGGTTTTGGGGAGCCTCTAGCCTGAATTCCCAGGACTCACAGAGTGTGTCAGGAAGCCTGAGACCCAATGAGAGCTCAGAGAGGAAAGCCCCAGCCTCAGTTTCCCTGTCCGTAAAATGGGAATCGTGCTCCCGCCTTTTAGGGCTGTTGGAAGGATGAAGTGAGTGACAGCGGGGAAGGTGGCCAGGTTGGGGCCTGGCATCTGGCAGGGGGCACCCCCTCAAGCCTGCCAGCCCCTCCCCCCCGGCACTGCACGGCTGCGGGATGTGAGGGTGTTAGGTTTCTCTAGAAGTTTCTCTGTGGGGCTTTGGAAGTAGAGGGAGCTAAATCTTAAATGGCATTACTTCTGACCTAGACACGTTCCCTAGGTTATCTCATTGGCCCCACAAGCCATCCAAAGACATGCAAATGGTGACTTGCTCAAGGTTACCCAGCCAGGGGCAAACACCCCAAGACCATCAGCTCCTAGGCCCCCTCAGCTGGGCAGGGGGCACAGAGAGGTGGTGTGAAGCCCTGAGCTCCAGGTCACCCCTGAAACCGCCTGCACCCTCCCCCCCAAGAAGCAGGGGACTGGAGCATGGGAGCGTCCAGGACGCTCCAAACGAGGGGCCTGCACAGCTCCTCAGACTGGTGGGCCCGGGCTGCCTGGGGACGCTCCTGCTGCCACCCACCCTTAGCCAGAACGCAGGCAGCTGTGTGGTTTGGGAGTTCTTCCTGCCGTGCCCCACCCCCACACTCATGGAGGAGTCAGGAGGATGGTGGCCCATGCGAGGCCCCGCCCCCGGGACCACTTCCTCTAGGAGATTAGAGGGTCTGGTCTCCCTCCCTCCAGCCTCCCTATCCCACCACCCGGGCAGGAACAGCTTCCTGTTTGCAGGGCTGGGCACCCGTTGCTGTGGAGACAGCAGGAGGTGCCCCCTCCAGGTGCCTGATACGAGGCCCAGCCCCCTCCCTGGGCTGGCTGCTATCACTGCAGCTGCTTCTCCAACAGCTGGGCTGGCAGAACCATCTGGTCTGTGATCAAAGGGGCCGTGGGCAGGCACTGCCCGGGGACCTGGGTAAGGCACCCCTTATCTCTCCCAGGCCCGGGAACTTTCCAGACTCGGCACACCAGGAGCCCAGTGGGACGGGAGGGGCAGGCCAGAGGGCGTGGGAACAGACACTTCCTGGGAGTGGCGGAAGGGATTGAAACTAGCCAGGAACCAGGCCTGAGACCAGACAGACAGGAGGGGTGGTCCTTATGGCTCTCCATCCCCTGCCTGTGTCTCACCCGGCCCTGCCCGGGCCTCGCCAGCGGTGGGCCCACTACGCCACTCCTCTGAGCCTGGTCTCATCCCTGCCCAGCGGGAATCAAAGCAGTGGCTGTGAAGATCCACTGATGGGGGCTCGGTTGTCATAACGAAGACGTAGTTACCACTTACTGAGGACGAGCCGTGGACGTGCCTAATTCTCATTGAACCCACATGGCAACCTGAGGTGGGGGCCCCCTAGCAGCCACGTTTTACGGAAGAAAACACCAACATTCAAAGTTGGAGGAAATGGCCCCAAGGAGCACAGTTTGTGACTATTAAACATCAGCGGCTGTTACTGCTGTTTTCCTTCTGTCATATTCTGGCTGAGCTCCAGACAGCCCTGACAGGTCCCCGACTCCATCCTCTGTGCAGCCAGGCCACCAGCCCGAGCCTTACCCCCGGGTTCGTGTTGTTCCACCTAATAATACTCACTATGAATAACAATTACTAGTGACTGATAATAACCAGCAAGTACTGAGCGCAAGCTCTGAGCCAAGTGCTCCGTAACCTTTGTGGCAGCCCCAGAGGTCAGAACCGTAGTAGAAATTAGGACACAGGCCCAGCGAGGGGCGTGCGCACGCACTGGGCTCCGATCGGACTGTGCCTCTCACTCCAGAACAGACTCCGTTCGCTCTCAAGTCTGCGTCGCGGCCACACTATTCTCTCCGCGTGGAACCGCTCACGATGTACAGCCGGTGTCCAGGCTGGGCTGTGGGCTCAGGACCAGGACCATGTCTTCGCTGTTGAATTCCTCACCTAGAACCTTGGGAAGAGGAGGCTTCGAGTCCAGAAACAATGCAGGAGTTCATTAGTAAAGGAATAACTGCTCACACCTTATTCATAGAAGCTTACAAAGCCTCGGAGGCAACCATCAAGCCCTCTGTTTCTCTCCATTCTCTCCAGATACAAGCATCTTGGCTAATTTAGCCTTTCCCTGAGCTTGTAGTAGAGGAATGAATGAATGAATGAGTGAGTGAGTGAATGAATAAGTGACTGGATGAATTCGTTTTTGTTTTGCTTTTGCTTTTTAAATATATTTTATTGATTTCAGAGAGAAAGGGAGAAGGGTAGAGAGATAGAAACATCAATGATGAGAGAGAATCATTGATCAGTTGCCCCCTGCACACCCCACCCTGGAGATGGAGCCTGCAACCTCGGCATATGCCCTGACCGGGAATTGAGCCGTGACCTCCAGGTTCACAGGTTGATGCTCAAGCAACTGAGCCATGCCGGCTGGGCACTAGATGAATTCTGAAGCGAGTAAGTGAGCAAACAAATTAATGAGCTGGAACATGAATTAGAGATCTGTTGAAGCCATGAAGCAAATGGGCAAATAGATGGGTGAGTACATCAAGGGAAGGGAAGAAAACTAGGAAGAAGAAAGGAGAGAACCCATCCAGGTGGAGGGGCACCATCCGCAGGGTTAAGGGCATGAGAGGCCCTCCAACCCCCACCACAGGCCCCAGAGCCACAAGCTCTACAGCGGCCACATTTGATCCATCGCCTTGTAAAATAAAGTTTTATTGGAACACAACCACGCACATTCATTTATGTGTTGTCTACAGTAGCCGAGGAGCAGTTGCAGCTGAACCATAAGACCTGCAAAGCCTAATCTATTTTCTTTCCTTTTCTTTTTAAATATGTTTTATTGATTTTTTTTTCTTTTCTTTTTTTTTTTTTCTTTTTTTCTTTTTTTCTTTTTACAGAGAGGAAGGGAGAGGGATAGAGAGTTAGAAACATCGATGAGAGAGAAACATCCATCAGCTGCCTCTTGCACACCCCCTACTAGGGATGTGCCTGCAACCAAGGTACATGCCCTTGACCAGAATTGAACCTGGGGCCCTTTAGTCCATAGGCCGACGCTCTATCCACTGAGCCACACTGATCAGGGCTGCTAGCCTGTTTTCTATCCGGCCCTTTGCAGGCAGAGGCTGCCCTCTCTCCAGTAGAGTTCTTGCCGGGGGGGACCTGAACTGGCTTCTGCCTGGACACCCCCGGTGCTGCCTGGAACCCTTCCTGCCTTCAGGGGGCCCCTGGGACCCCACTTGCACACCTCAGGACTGAGCCCTCACCACCTCTCCGGGCCGCCCCTCCTGCCTGCCCCAGGGCAGCATGGGCCTTCGAGAGCACTTCCTTCTGCTGAGCGGAAACGGTCTGTCCTCCGTCTTGTCCCCGCCCCGATCCCGACCTCCTGCCTTGACCGTGGGTGTTTACCCTGACCTCTGCCCCGCATCCCGTTCCTCACCAGCCAGGACGGCTCAGGCCCGGCTGGATCCCTCTCCCCACCAGGGAGGCCAGTGAGTCACCGCGTCTGGAGAGGGGACATCTGCTGGGCCCGGCCCGCGGCTAATCTCCCTAATTCTGCGAGAGAGGCCCGAGCCACCCCCGAGGCCTCTTGTTTGTGCTCCAGCCTGGCGGGGACGCGGGCGGGAGAGGAGACTCGCTCCCCCGGAACGGCGGGATACGCGGATCCCGAGTGTTTAGTTTGAGTTTGGTTTTGTCTTCAGCTCCTGGGACGAGTTCCCACAAGAGCGGGGAAATGCGGCCTCGACGGGGCCTGTGCACCGGAAGGCAGCGCCGTTCCCGTGGACCCCACGCAGATGCCTGTGGCCACCCCACAAAGCAGCCCCCGTTGTCCGGTGCCAGGTCCAGGCACCTGCTTCTCTGTCTCCTCTCTCCTCCTGGAATCTTCGACAACCACGCGAGAACCACATAAGCTTCCATGGGATGCTTTGGACCCATTTCTACAGGGCTCCCTTGATGCCCTAGCCCTGTGGTCGGCAAACCACGGCTCGCGAGCCACATGCGGCTCTTTGGCCCCTTGAGGGTGGCTCCTCCACAAAGTACCAAGGCCTGGGGGAGTCTATTCAGAAGAAGTGGCATTAGCCGAAACCCGTTTGGCTCAGCGGTAGAGCGTCAGTCTGCGGACTGAAAGGTCCCAGGTTCTATTCCGGTCAGGGGCATGTACCTTGGTTGCAGGCACATCCCCATTAGGGGGTGTGCAAGAGGCAGCTGGTCGATGATTCTCTCTCATTGATGTTTCTAACTCTCTATCCCTCTTTCTTCCTCTCTGTAAAAAAAAAAAAAAATCAATAAAATATATTTTAAAATAAATAAAAAGTTTGGCTCTCAAAAGAAATTTCATTCATCGTCCTATTGATATTTGGCTCCGTGGACGAATGAGTTTGCCGACCACTGCCCTGGCCCATTTCACAGATGGGAGGACTGACGCACCTCCAAAGCGCTGGGACTCAGGACTCACGTTTCAGTGAACAAATCGCTGGGTAGTGGGTGCCCGACAGAGTAGCAGGGTGTGGAGAGGCGAGCGGAGGGGTGTGAAGCCGGAGGCCCGGGCTCTGCAGCCCGGCGGGAGAAAGGAAAAGCATGCCAGGAAGGAACAGCATGGGCAGAGCTGTGGAGTCCAGAAGGCTTCTTTCCCCAGACTCTGCGTGCGACGTGCCCATTGCCTCTGTAGCTGTGGCTGCAAAGGGCCCACAGGTTTGGGGGCGAAGAGCAGAGGGAGAGAGAGAGAGAGAGAGAGAGAAGTGAGGAAAGCAGAGAGCTGTGAACACAGGCTCCGGACCAGGCTGAGCGGGGAGGGCCTGGCACTGCCACTCCTTAGCAGAGCCCGCTTTCCTGTCTGTAGGGCTCACTGTCGTTTGGGGGTGAAAGGGGGTAACGTGTGTCGAAGGCGGGGCTCAGGGGCTGGCCAAGCAGGTGCGTGGCCAGGGGACGCCGTCTCCCTGTGAGGGAGCACTGTGCTTCTCCTCACTCCCTGTTGGAACCTGGAGCTGAGCTTGAGCCCCCGAGTGAGGTGATGTCTGATCACCGTGGCGTGAACCCTCCGCCATCACCAGGCCAGCCCCGTGGGGTCGGGGAGGGGCCGCGCCACCGTGGGAGCGTACCTGGCCCGCGCCTGCCCCCGTGGCGTCACCTGCGCGCTTTAATGAAAAATTCACGGCCGGAGAGGAGCGCCAGGCCAGACCAGGAAATTGCAAAGTCGCGGGCGCCTTACCTCAGCACCACGGCACACTCTCTGCTTTTACAGCCCCACGTGTAATAACATAAAAGCATAATTTATTAAAGTATCACTTCAAGTGAGGATGGCAGGAGGGGGTCCATGTCCGGGGGGGGGGGGTGAGGGGGGGCTGTAAGTGCCATGTTGACCGGAGATGCCAAGAGAAGGGAGCACACAGCCTCAGTGCTCACCCGCCCGCCTGTCAGGGCTCATGGCCCAGTGGCTGGGGGGCCAGGGGCATGCCCAGGATGCAGGAGACCAGGAGCCAGACTGCGTGGGTTTGCGTCTGGCTGTGTGGCTCTGGGTGGGCCGTTGCCCTCTCTGAGCTGCGGCTTCATCTGGAAGCGGGAAGCACTGCCGAGAGGCCTGGTTTCCCCACACGGAGAGAGACTTCCAGGCACTGAGCAGTGCCAGGAAATGGCCTGGAATCACCTCATTAAACACAGAGGGGTATTTACACTGGGAGAAACAAATATTTATCTCTGGACCCAGAAGGAGGAGGAGGGTCTTTGGAAGCCCAGGCTCCTATCTGGCTCAGCCTTGCCTGGAGAGAAGGGACGAGGCAGGGAAGGGAAGGAGGAGGGGGGTGGAAGGAAGGACGCAGGGGCGGAGGCAGGACTGGGAGTCAGGCAAACTGGGTTCAAACCCCAGCTCTGCCACCACCCACCGTTGTGACCCTGAGGATGGGTCCTCGTGCCTCTGTGCCTCTGTCCCCACAGGAAATGTGGCACTTCTCGCCGAAACCGGTTTGGCTCAGTGGATAGAGCATCGGCCTGCGGATTGATGGGTCCTGGGTTCAATTCTGGTCAAGGGCATGTACCTTGGTTGCAGGCACATCCCCAGTAGGGGCTGTGCAAGAGGCAGCTGGTCGATGATTCTCTCTTATTGATGTTTCTAACTCTCTATCCCTCTCCCTTCTTCTCTGTAAAAAAATCAATGAAATATATTTAAAAATAAAAATAAATAAATAAATAAATAAATAAAGCACCACCACCTCTCGGGATGGAAGGAGGTGTAAGTGAGGGGGTGTGTGCCTGGCACAGGTAAGTACCGGCTCTATGCCAGGCACGGTCCAGGCTCTCAAATACCACAGGGAAGAAGGCAAGCAAGCAGTAGGTAGTGCTATTAGGAAAAATGGGGGGAGGGAGGATGTCTCTCATGGTGACCCACTATGCGCTAAGGAGCTGGCAGCACCAGGGGGAAGGGCCACGTGGCCTGCGGCCTGCGCAGAGTTCAAGAAAACCCATAAATATCCCCACATGACGAGGCACCCCGCAGGCCTCTCCTGGCTCACTCCCAGGGGAATGATGGATGGGCCATCCCACAGGATGCGAGTTTTCAGACGCCAAACGCAAGACTTTCGCCCGACCAAACAATTGCATTTCTCGTGTTTCTGCCTGGGCTCTGGCTGCTGAAACCGGAGAGTTCTTAGGATCCAGCTCCTTCTCTCCACCCACACGGCTACCTGGTTCAGGCCACGATCAGGAGGAGTGAAGGACAACCAAGCACCTCTCTTGCAGTCGATAAAAAGCCCGGGTGCCTGGGGAAGAAGACCCTTCTCCAACTCCTTGCTTCTGCTCAACCCAAGCCTTCGCTGGGTTTCCATTTCCTCTTCCTGGAAATCATGTTCCTCTTGGAAGACCCAGCTCTGGTGCCACTCACTGTGCTTTGTTTTCTAGCTGCTTACTCACAACCAGTATGTGCCAGGACCAAGCTTAATGGTGAAAACCACCCGAACTCAGTTCTGGCTCCATCCTTCCAATCTGTGGGAGTTCAGGCCAGTGGTCTACCCTCCAGAGCCTCTGTTTCTTTATCTAAAATAATCTCATGGCCCTGCGGAGTGGAGATGAAGGTTAAATGAGGCCTGAAGCACTGGCCTCCAGTTGGCTCTTGTCACTGGATTTACCTTCTTCATCGGGAAGACACTGGGCATACAAGACAAGAGACCACACTGGGACCCCAACCTGGCCTCACCCCAAAGCTAGTCTTCTCATCATTGCCCCAGGCTGCCTCTTTCTGCAGGAAGCTTTCCTAGATTGCTCAAGCTAGAAGAAATATCTCCATCTTGGATATGAGTCCTAGCATTCAAATAATAGCTATGAAACACATAGCCATACCATGCTAGGCCCGTGATCAGCAAACTGCGGCTCTCGAGCCACATGCGGCTCTTTGGCCCCTTGAATGTGGCTCTTCCACAAAATACCACGGCCTGGGCGAGTCTATTTTGAAGAAGTGGCATTCGAAGAAGTTTAAGTTTAAAAAACTTGACTCGCAAAAGAAATTTTAGTCGTTGTCCTATTGATATTTGGCTCTATTGACGAATGAGTTTGCTGACCACTGAGCTAGGCAATCGTGTGTGGATTCATTTAGTGCTCATAACAATCCTCCAAGGCTGTTCCTGCTGCCACCCCCACTGATGAGGAGTCCGGAGCCCCGAGAGGTTGAGTAGCATAGCCACTTGGGTCAGCATTTGAACCCGGCTCTGCCTCCTTTCCAGGGTTGCTCTGTGTACCCATCTTCCCTCTAGACCGGAAGGAGGTCAGGGCCAGCTGAGCATCACCCCTCCTCCTCCAGACCCAAGTGCAGGGCCTCTCTTGGATAGGGTTGGGCGAGGACCAGTTTGTTAGGGGAAAGTCGATGGGGAAAGCGGGGTGACTGGTGAGAAAGGCCAGAATTGGGGTCACCCCCACCTAGCCAACCTGTCTCCCACCCCGCAGACCCACTCTTCTTTCCCAGATGAGGCACCCACCTCCTTGGTGGTCAACTCCATGCCCACCCAACAGAAGCCAGGTTCTCCCTCTGAAACACGAATCGTCACCTACCCCGGCAGCCCCAACCCTTCTAACCTCTCCGTGGTCTGAGGGGCACCCTGCTCCCTCGCCTGGCCGTCCGGACTCCCATGACGTGGCCCCTCCGCTTCTCATTGCTGCCCCAAGGCATAAACATCTCCCCCCTCTCAGGACACACTCACTTACCCCTGCTTTTCTAGAAGCACCTCCAAGCCAGGGGAAGTGTTTTCCATGCAACCACCCTCCACCCCTGGGACACTGCGTCTCACACGCTTCACCTGGCCCAATGCCTGGCCCCCAGCCCGTGCTCAGCATCGTTACTTCTGGCCTGGGAGGCCTGAATTCTGGTCCTGCTTTTGTAATCTGCTGAGACACATGCCTTCCCTACCTCTGAGCCTCAGTTTCTCCATCTGTACAAGGAAGGATGCTAACAGCTCTTTGGGGACTTGGACACTGGGGATCTTTCTCTCTCTCTCTCTCTCTCTCTCACACACACACACACACACACACACACACGCACACACACAGGCACTCACACACAGGGCCCGTGCCAGCCTCTCCCCAGGACGCTGTTCTTCTCGTGGATTGGATTACCAACATGTCATCATGGAAGGAAGAGAGATGGGTCAGGGAAAGGAGCTATAAATTCCGTGCACCAAGCCTGTCCCCGCAAGGCCTGGACCAAATGCCATAGCATGTCCGTGCCCATCTTCCCGGGTGGGGTTTGGGTGGGGGTGGACATGGCCAGGGAGGGGGTTCCCTAAAACCAAAATGTCAGAGAAAAGACATCCAAGGGAACTCACACAAACTCACACAGACGCTCTTCCTTCACAGACACGACGACATGCTCATGTGTTCATATATGACATATGCTTCAACATACATACATGTGTCCTACACACACATTTACACACATATATGATAGATAACTCTCTAGTATTCAGTCAACAAACCTTCATTGAGCCAGTTTACTAAGAAAGACTAGCTCTTCATGTCTCACTTTTTTTGTGAAACACAGCCCCACATTTGGTCACATTCTTACACACACACACACACACACACACACTCTCACACGTCCCAGGCTTGAGCTGCAGGCTGCTTCCAAGGCCCTGTGAGGGGCCCGCAACACGTGCACGTGATGGTCAAAGCCAAGGGAGGCGGGGAAATCAGCAGTGGAAAGTGTGCCAAGAAGTTAATTAATAAAAACATTATGATACTTTTATGAATTCAGTAACGTTTACGGCATTTCTCAGTTTTAAAATCGGGTGATTGGTTCTGGTTCCTTTTCTCATTTTAAAGACTCTCCAGTATTTGTTCCTTTGTATTCTTTTTCCTGAAGAAGGACCCTAAAATTGGGTACATTTTCAGCCGCATCTGCCCTGCAAACTCAGTCACACTGCTGCACACATGTTCACATCCTCTCATATTTTTATATATTATTTTTATTGATTTCAGAGAGGAAGGGAGAGGGAGAGAGAGATAGAAACATCAGTGATGAGAGAGAATCATGAATTGGTTGCTTCCCGCATGTCCCACACTGGGGATCAAGTCCACAACCCAGGCATGTGTCCTGACCGGGAATTGAACCGTGACCTCCTATTCATAGGTCAATACTCAACCACTGAGCTACGCCGGCCAGGCCTCCCCACATATCCTTATGAGTCACACATGCCCGGGCCACACAGGGTCCTACACCTGCCTTCCACTCTCACTTATGACAGGTGGGCGACCTAGAGCAGCTCCAGCTGCCCGGGCCTTAGAGCAGACCCCCAGCACGCACACACCACCCACGCCCCACGATGCCAGCGTCGCCCTGTCCCGCTCCGTCCCCAGAACTGGCCCCTCCGTGCCGCCCCCTGCCTTTGCCCCACAGCATGACACCCACCGCCACCTCAGCAGGAAACTGCCCAAACCCACAGAACACCCCGGAATTTTTCCGGAGACCTCCTCATTGCCCAAAGGCAGCTGGTGTTCATGAGAAGACATGAGAACGGGAATGATACAGTCATTCCCGGGTTCACGTCCCGCATCGGTGTACCAATCTGTGAAATGGGGGAATAATCCCACCTCCTATTGTGAGGAATGACGGAGCAAACGGCAGCAAAGCGCAGAGAGGAAACCCAGCGCGTGGCACTGGCCGTGCTGCTTTCCCTCCGTAACTTCAGCAAGGAGGGCAGCAGCCCTACCGCTCCCGCCCGGCCCCACCTCCAGCCCTCGCTGGCCCAGCCCCTCCCCGCTGCCTCAGCCACATCACCCTCTCAGGCCACCCGAGTGCTGGGATCACCAGCGCACCTGCTTCCAAGGGCTCTAATTTCCTGTAAGTGTAAGAATTCAGGTCAGACACCGCCCGAGGCCGAGCCCCCCTCCCGGCGGAAACCCATAAATAACCTGGCTCAGGCTGCCTGGCCGGGCACGAGACTTTCTCTCTCGCTCCCCATGAGGCTGCGCCTCAGCACGGCTCTGCCAGGCAGGCACAGCGGCGCCCTCCGACACGGGAAGGTCCTGGCCCACGCGCCAGGAGGCGCTCCCTTACGCGATGCCCTTCCCAGCCCTCCCCTCCCCCACGCAGGCCCCCCTCCACCGGTCCCCGGTGGCCAGTGACTGACACCTGAAGTCGTTCGTTAGTGCGCACTCTCCCTGCAGAGGGCCCGCGAGAAAATATTTTTGGAACGGAGGGCCAGGCCGTGTCGCAACTGCTCAGCTCTGGATGCAGCCACAGACAGCATGTAAACGCACGGGCATGAGTGTGTGCCAGTGACACTTTTTTACAAAATGGGCCCCGGGCCAGACTGGCCATGACTTGCCCATCCCTGCCTTGGTGTGCCGGACCCCTCGTCCGCGCCGTGCCGGAAATCCAGTTGAAAATCCTAGCCGATGAGAGCTCCAAGGGCCCTGGGAGTTAGCGATTCCAGCCAGCACTGGCCAGCGGATGAACTGAGGTCCAGGGAGGGGATGCGGCCCCCCGCGGCTCAGAGCTGGGGCGCGCGAGGCTTGTCCAGCACTCTGTCTGCTGCATCGTGGATCCCTCCTCCAAGGTCAACGCTCGTGGCCCTCTGGGTCCCCTTGCTCTGAGGCTGGGATAAAGCTGTCTGCCTCCCACATGGGACCAGGGGGTTCCCTAAGCACCAGGACTGAACAGGGACCACCATCTCAGGGCCACCCAGTCCAGAGCCTACCCCAACCAGACACTCAAAGAGAAAAATACAGAAGGGAGCACCACGCCCCTATTCCAGCCCAATCCCTGGGTTTCTCAGCGGTGGGATTGCTGACATTAGGGGCCAGGCAGTTCTAGGGGGCTGTCCTGTGTGCCCTAGAAGGTTTAGCAACATCCCTGGCTTCTCCCTTAGATGCCAATACAACAGTGTGCGTGTGTGTGTGTGTGTGTGTGTGTGTGTGCGCGTGCATACACATGTACCCCCCCCCCCGCCCCGACCCCCCCAATCTTCCCTAACTCTCCGTGGCACAGCTGGGAACCTGGCCCAGCCCTCGGGAGCCTGTTTCCGCAGCCCGGGATGGGTCCGGTCCATTCGCTGCGGCTCCGGCCGGAGGGGGAGGGGCGGAGGAATGCGACCACAGCTGCAGGGTCCAAAAGTGCTGAGGAGACACGAAGACGTTCCCCTGTGAGTCAGGAGCCAGGAATGTGTCGCCCGGAGTGGCCGTGAGCCAGAGCCCCCCGCACGCCACCCCCCGGAGCATCCGCCTTTTATTAGAACAGAAACGGCGGCAGGTGCCAGGTCTCCGAGAGCCCGCTAAGCCAATAAACTCCTCGAGTGCCAAGAGGGGCCGCTGGGCAGGAAGCCACCCGGGAAGGATCCCCGGGGCCGGGCCAGCCGGCCGGGGAGAAGGATCCGGGCGGAGATGGGAGCCCTGCGGCTGCCGCCCTGTCCGCCCTGGTCCGGGCTCCGGGCGTCTGGCCTGCATTTCCTTCTCTACAACACGTTTGCCTTGTATCATCGTTTGACTGGCTTCTAATTTCAGTCTTTCCGGCAATGAAGCCAACAACACCCCATTCGCTAAAGCTGCGTAAGGGAGGTGGCCCCTCCACCCTCTCCCTCACCGTGACTGCAGCGCCTCAGAGCCCCGCGTGGGCTGAGCTTTCACATCTGTAGAAATGGGGCTCACCCGTGTCTCCCCACGGGGTTGGGGGGATTTGAAAGAATGTGGGTACCTTCCCTTCCTCTCCCCTCCATCCTGCTCCTGGTTTGGGGCAGACGCAGCAAGCCCATCCTCCTGGGCCCCCACATGGCCTCCCTCCCTCCCTCCCAGCCCCAGGGCTCTGGCAGCAGTTCCCTGGAGCACCCCCCCCCCCACCTTGGGAGGCCCCTGCCCCATCTCCTTCTCCTGCTCCTGTTTCCAACCTAGATTCTAACTCAGAACAGCTCCAAAAGACACACCTCCGGAAAGCCTGCCTGGTTGGTTCATTCCCGACACAAATTAAGCAGGAGCTGCAAGAAGCATCTCCATCGACCCTGCCCTCCACTGGGACATCGTCCCGCTGCCAGGGGCCAGTCCGGGCCCTTGGCAAACACTGCGTCCTTTAACCCCCACGTCACAGCCACAAGCAGGACCTGCTCTCCCCTACGTCCAGGTGTGGAAACTGAGGCTCAGAAAGGTGGGGCAGCGCGCTCTCCGCCATGCACTCCCCAGAGTGCCAGGAGGTGCAACCCAGATGTCTCAGAGGTTCACGGCACCAAGGAAACTCCCGATTCCTCTTTATATTGACCCCTTAAATTACAACTCCTTCTTCCAGCTGCATCGAGCCTTTCCGGGCCCAAAGAGGATCGATGGGTGATGGACAGGAGTGACATGGAGTCAGTGAAGATGCCAGTAAGTGCTCCTGCACACACACCTGAAATAATGTGGTCCCAGGGTGTGCCCGGGGCCCTCCTCTGGCACCTCCCACTCCTGGGTTCTCAGCGTCACTGGAGAAAAGGCAGGTTCTCCCAACGCTGTCTCCCCCAGACCGCTGGGCCCAGAATTATATCCCTCGTTCCCTTCTGACTCCTGGGCCCAGGGCCAGCTTTTCACTGACTGGTAAGCGGGGATCTTTCATTTGTAAAAACTCAGGCGGAGGCAAAAACAGCTATGGGGGCTCTGGGCCACGTCTGGGGCCAAAAGGCAGGAGCCCTGCGCCCTGGCCTGCGGCTGTGGGGGCACGGGGGTGTCTGTGCTAAGGCACCTGCCCTGGGAGGGCCCTTCCTCCCCCAGAGCATGCGTCCTGCTCCCTCCAGCTGCCTCCTCCTCTGACGCTGCAGACGCTCTGGAACGGCCGAGGCACTGTCCACGGCCGATGGCACTTAATGCAGGAGCGTCCCTGTCCCCACGTCACAGGCGGAGACGCGGGGGCTGCAGAGGGCTCTGCCGTGTGTCGGGGCCGTCTCCCACCTGCCCTGCCCAGAACCGGCCCGGGCTGGAGCCAGACTTGCCTTCTTCCCAGAAGCACTGGCTCCACAGGGCTCCGTGAGGGCATGTGCCAAGGCAGCTTTTCCCCAGGGCCCAGGCCGTGCCAGGGAGATACTGGCCCTGGCCCCAGAGGCTCCAGGGAGGGGCGGGTGCCCAGGCGTCCTCAGGGGCTCCCGTGTTCACGCTCACCCTTTCTGTGCCTCTGCCAGGCACTACCCCAAAACAGCATCCCGGCAGCCACCCGGGTGGGTCCTGGCAGAAGAGCCAGGGCAGGCGGGGGGATCAGCTGCTCCCCTGGCCTCAGCCCAAGACAGGCACAGGCCAGCCCTGAGGGCCCACCTGTGCCCGGCGTGACTTCCAGGCACCAACCGGCCCCTGCTGACCCTCCTATCCCCACTTCCCACCCCCACCCCCCCCCAAGGCCCTCCCGCTCCACCGCCATGGGCTGTGCCCGGGAGCGAACACGCCTGCTGGACCACCCCACCAACTAGCCATAACCTCAACCCAGACAGCCAGGCCTCAGGGAGCCTCCTTGTAGAATCTTAGCCGCCTAGCCATCCCTCCCTAAAAGCCAGAATGCTTAAGTCCTTCCTTTTATTCTTAAGAGTCCCAGAGAGTTGGAATTCTCCCTGTAGTCTCAGGATATATGAACCATCCCCTTTGAGGGTCTCAGGCGCATGAGGGTCTTTCCCCTTCGCTGTCCCGATGACGGAAGATTATTGCTGAATAGGGCCTGAGGTCTCCACGTGATACTAACGGAGAAACCGAACCCCAGAGGAGGAGAGCGACTGGCCCAAGGTCACCCAGGGAGGCGGCCCAGGTGGGGTCAGGACGCAGGGGTGTGGCTCCTCAGTCTCTGCCTGTGGCCCCGGAGCCTCCAGCCCTGGGGAAAGGAAGACTTCCTCTGGGACCCTGAGCCTTCTGGCCAAGGCTGCCCACCCACCCGTCCCAGGAGGAGGTTCCCCGCTCCACCCTCACCCCCGCCCAGCCCCCTGGAATGGCTCCCAGATCAGGGCCTGTGTCCCCAGCCTGCAGCAGGGGCAGGAGACACCCCTTCCCCCCGTCAGGGTGCCTGGGCCTCCGGTGCCACCCCCAAAATAGCCCAGCTCTCCGGCCCACAGATCGGGTTGCAGCCTCCCTGTCCAGATGGGGCGCCTGGCAGGGCGGGAAGCCCTTCTCCCTCGCGCTGCCTCCACCTGCTCCCCCCTCACACGTCAGCGCTGGAGCCCGCACTTAAATCACAGCCTCCCTCCTGAGGACGCAGCCTTTGCTGGAGGCTGTTGGATGGGAGCTGCGGCAAGGGGGTGCCTGACTATCAGAAATCGGGGAGAAGGGTGGAGGTGGCTCCTCGAGAGGAGTGATGTGAGAGTTCCTTTACCGCCACGGAGCTGCCATGTATGTGGTTTGGAAGGGTCAACTGCCCTCTCTGAACCTCAGTTTCCCCTACCTCTTCCTCCCCCCCCCTCCCCCGCCCTGCTCCATAAATGGCAGAAAGGGTCCAGTCCGTCCAGGCTCTGTGATGTAGCAGTAAAACAGACAAGTCCCTGCTGAAACCGGTTTGGCTCAGTGGATAGAGCGCCAGCCTGCAGATTGAAAGGTCCCAGGTTCGATTCTGGTCAAGAGCATGTACCTTGGTTGCGGGCACACCCTCAGTAGGGAGTGTGCAGGAGGCAGCTGATCGATGATTCTCTCTCATTGATGTTTTAACTCTCTATCCCTCTCTCTTCCTCTCTTTAAAAAATCAATCATATATATATATAAAACAGACAAGTCCCTGCCTTCAAGGAGTCCACAGCCCAGGTCAGCAAACCCTAGCCAGGCAGGCGGGTTCCCGAGCCTGTGTTTGTCCCACACACACACACTGCCACTGGAGTTATGCTATTTTATTTAGGGGGGTCTAAGAAGAACTCTCTGAGGATTTGGGTTGAGATCCCCTACCCTGGACCAGAGAGCAGGGGTTTATGGGTAAGACCAGAAGAACCTCCTCCCCTCCCCCAACCAAGCCTATCGGAGTGAAATGAGGTTTCTGTTGCAGGACGCAGCCCAGTGGCCCCCACCCCCTGAGCCTCAGTGGGGCGGCCCTGCAATCCAGAGGAACCCATCGAGACGGGGGCTGGAGAGGCCGAGGTCCAAGGGCCTAGACCACCCAGGAGTCCCTAAGGCAAAGGGAAGCAGCTGGGGACCTCGCCGGGGTCCAGGGAGGAAGAGGCCAGAGGGAAGGCCACCAGCTTCAGGGATACCCCTGCAGTCCAGGGTTAGGACCGGAGCTTCCGGGGCGCAGGTGTCTGTGGTGGGTGGATCATGAAGGTCCCACGGTAAAGGCTCCTCCTTACCATGGCCACGCCCCCTCCTGTAGGGGCCTGAGGGCAGCAAGAATCCTCTGGGACTTTATGGTCATTCACCCCTCTCCCCATCCCTCTTTCAAGGTCAAAGATAGGGAAATTCAGACACGGGGAGGCAAAGTGACTCACCTGGGACACGGTAGAGTGGCTGTCTGAGTCCACAACATACATGCTTTATGTCTCAGGGCCGTGATCGGCAAACTGCGGCTCGCGAACCACATGCAGCTTTTTGGCCCCTTGAGTGTGGCTCTTCCACAAAATACCACGGCCTGGGCGAGTCTATTCTGAAGAAGTGGCGTTAGAAGAAGTTAAAGTTTAAAAAATGTGGCTCTCAAAAGAAATGGCAATCGTTGTCCTGTTGATCTTCGGCTCTGTCGACTAATGAGCTTGCCGACCACTGTCTTAGGGGAAAATAAATATGGTTTCCATTTTTAAAATCTTATGCTTGGGGTTGGTTGTTATTGTTAAAGTAGCTGCTCACTTAACCTCTTTCTTATTTAAAGGTTTCCTTACTTGCTCTTGCAAATGCATTGAGAACAGATGCATTTCGAACCAGTGGTCCAGTGTCCTATCTGACGCATGAAGGCAGGCTGGTCTCCTCTTCCCCACCTGCTGTGAGCACCCACCTTGCACACCTTGCTCCAGGCCCAACACCCTCGTCACCCTCAGTCTCCACCTGCCTTCCAGATGGTTCTTTCCGTCTTCAACCGGAAGCCTTTCCTAGGGCCTTCCGTGTGCCAACTTTTGTTGTGAGCACCGGGCAGGCTCACGGCGCCCCGCCCCCTTCCTGGAGGCCAGGATACATGCACAAGTAAGTAATCACTAGCCAGCCAGCCCCACAAGGCAGGAACTGGGGGTCTCTCTCTCTTTGCCCATGTACCCAAGCACTTGGATCGAGATTTGCCACAGGTAGGTGCTCAGTAGATATTTGTCGAATGAATGAATTCGCTGAGATGGAAAACCCAGAGTATGAAGCCAGCTCGGGGGAAGTTGATATTGAACTTGAGGTACCCCAGGGCCACCTGAGGGAGGGGAGTGGTCAGGTATCCACAGGGCTGCATGACAGAATGAGGAGCTTGGCGAAGAATGGGAGCAGAGAGCAGTGTCTGTCGGGCTCACGCTCAGCTGTCCCCCGCCCCCTCCGGCCTGGTCTCTCCCTCGCGCCCCCATACGCCCTTCCCAGGGAGGGAGGAGGGGGTCTGAGAGCTGCCCCTCCGGCCCCAGACTGGCCGGCCCTGCCCCCTCCCTCCTCTAAGCTGCCCAACAAAAGCTGCCCTTGTAGGAGCCAGGACCATCGTAATTAAAAAGGAAACATAATAAAGCCTCGCTCTCAAGCCAAATCCCCGTCCCTACAGCGGACGCCCGGCCCGCCCCGCGCTGCCCAGGGAGGACACACGGCCCCTTTGTGAGCCCTGGGCCAGGGCCACGCCTGCCCTGCCCCGCCCAGCCCTGCCTCCCGCCCCTCCCTTCCCACACAGCCGACCCCGATGGCCTTCAAATCCGAGCGGAGAGACCCCAGCCTCCTCTTTTCACAGGCGGGAAACTGAGGCCCAAGGGGGCAGGGCCTGCACCGGGGCCCCCCGCTCCTTCAAGCCCAGCTTCTGTCCAGTGAGTGTCCTCTCTCCGGACTCCATGCCCCAGAGCTACGGACCCAGGTGGACAGTAAAAAGCTTCGTCATGTCCGAAACCAGTTTGGCTCAGTGGATAGAGCATCGGTCTGTGGACTGAAAGGTCCCAGGCTCAATTCCGGTCGAGGGCATGCCCATTGGTTGCGGGCACATCCCCGGTGGGGGGAGTGCAGGAGGCAGCTGGTCAATGTGTCTCTCTTATCGATGTTTCTAGCTCTCTATCTCTCTCCCTTCCTCTCTGTGAAAAATCAATAAAATATATGAAAAAAAGCTCCGTCATGGAGCTCTTTGCTCCCCGTCAAGCTGAGGGAGACCCCAACAATTAGGTGTCACCCACTCAGTGAGGCCCAGAGAGGTGCGGTTTGCCTGAAGTCACAGAGCAGGGAGGAAGCAGACCGGGGACCAAATCCCAGTCTGCCCGGCCCGGCATGCAGCTCCCGGCGCGGAGCGACCGGCCTGTCCTGGCACCGATCAGGGTGACCTGGGCCCCAGGCCTCGGCATCGGGTCTCCGCGCTGTAGAAGGGGTGAGGGAGGGGCACCTCAGCCCTCCCCCCGTGGCTGGAGTCCAGGCCCCTGCAGGGGAGGCAGGGGATGAGAATGCCAGGATGTCCCAGACCTACAGGACCGGCCGCCCGCATCACACCAAGGCTGGCCTGACCGTGAGCCTTCAGTGAGGACAATACCGTGTCATCAGAGAGTCCCCCCTGAGGCCCAACTGGACATCTCCCAAACCCGCCCACCCCAGCCCCCTGGCCCCCTGCGTGGCCTGGGCATCAGGTCTCCGCGCTTTTGCCTTTTGGCCTCACCCCCGGGACCTCTCCCATCACCCGGGGCTCCCTGGCACAGCCGAAGGTAGAATTTTGTGCTGGCTGAGGTGGTTGGGGTCCTGTTTCTGACCCCAATTAGCCTTACCCTCCTACCATCACCCCAACACCCATACTCACATCCTCTCAGGCTGTCAGGGACCCCACACACAGACACACACACACACACACACACACACACACACTACCACCCCCAACACCCATACTCACATCCTCCCAGGCTGTCAGGGACCCCACACACAGACACACACACACACACACACACACACACTACCACCCCCAACACCCATACTCACATCCTCCCAGGCTGTCAGGGACCCCACACACAGACACACACACACACACACACACACACACTACCACCCCCAACACCCATACTCACATCCTCCCAGGCTGTCAGGGACCCCCCACACACACACACACACACTACCACCCCCAACACCCATACTCACATCCTCCCAGGCTGTCAGGGACCCCACACACACACACACACACACACACACTACCACCCCCAACACCCATACTCACATCCTCCCAGGCTGTCAGGGACCCCTCCACACACACACACACACACACACTACCACCCCCAACACCCATACTCACATTCTCCCAGGCTGTCAGGGACCCCACACACAGACACACACACACACACACACACACACACACTACCACCCCCAACACCCATACTCACATCCTCCCAGGCTGTCAGGGACCCCACACACACACACACACACACACACACACACACATACACACACACACGCACAGAGGTGGTCACAGCTGGCAAAGGCTTGGAGGGGGCCAGGGAGACATGACAGCCTTCAAATGACCAGGCAATGGGGCCCCTCCCAGTGGTGCAATGTTAGGGGCCCTAATGTTCGGCGCTGTGCACACATGCAGACATTCCGATGGGTGCCTGCTTAAGTCGTGGGTGTCGGTGGGCGTGCGGAGACACAGGCCTGTGCTTGAGATCCTTGCTTAAGTAAGAAAAACAAATCCGGCCACTTATTGGGCTTTCATGCCAGGAGTTCTACCTGTTGTGCATGTAAGTCTCCTTCTTACAGAGCTCTGGGGGCGGGTGGGGAGAGAGGGGGAAACGCTCTCATTCTTTTTAAACCTCAGAAAAAGCAAACTGCCCAAGGTCACTCTGCCAGCGGGTGGTAGAGCTTGAATTTAAAGTTGGGTCTGTCTGACCCCCACACCTGCAAGGGAGGTACAGAATGCTTGACAGCCGCCCATCCATCCCTGCTGGGGTCATCGGTCCTACACTTCGTATGCTGACCCCTTCAGAATGAAGGCCGGGCAGAGACAGGGCTGCCAGTCACCACCCGTTCTAGTCACGTCAGCAAACTCCAAAAACTCCTAGAAGTGTGCACCTGTAAGAGTAAGTGTGAGTGCATGTCCATGCATGTACATGTGTGTGTATGTGTGTGTTCAGGGAGGTGCTGACCAGGCCTAGCACATGGGGGCCAGCCACGGTCCGCCATTTCCACCTGCCCCCATGATGCACCCCCTGGGCCAGGACTGCGGAGGGGACACTCCTGGGCGCCCAGGGCAGGTAGGAGCGGCCCCCGCGCTCTGCCCCCCAGGAGCCAGGCGGAGCGGGCGGGGATTAGATAATGCCTCTTGTAAGAACAAGGGATTGTTGCGAAGGGGAAAAGAGAGTGGGGGGCCAGGCGGCCAGTTCAGATTTCTCCTGGGGTGAAAACTGAGCCCCCCGGGGAGAGGAGCCCCACCTGCCAGGCCCTAATCCCCCTCGTTCTCACCAAAACCCCAAAGAAGAGGCCGTTCAGAGGCAGCAGATTCCTGGGATTCATTAATTCTGGATTTGCAGGAGGGACTGGCTGCCCGGGGTTCCTCCTGCAGGTGGCAGCCTGAGAGGGCAGCGGGTGCCCGCGGGAAGGCATGTGGGGCATGAGGAAGGGTGGTCCCGCCTCCAACTGGCCAAGCTGGGGCCTCCTGGGCCACAGGGGCCGAGGGATAGAGCCTGGGCTTCCCCGGGGAGAAGAGTCCTCCCATCCCGCCTCTGCCCACAGCGGTCTCTCTCTGGCCAGTTCTCAGCTGCTAACTTTTATTTTCTCCTCTTTACTAGCTGTAATTTACACACACTAAAATGCCCAGGACTCACAGGATGAGTTTTAACAAGGAACCTGGAAGATAGAGCCATTTTCCTCCCCCGGAGGTTCCCTCACACCCCGTCTGCCGATCCCAGACCCAGGTACCCACTCACCTGCCATCTGTCTCTACAGACGGGTTTTGTGTCTTCAGATCCCACAGTCTGTGCTCTGCTGTGTGTGCTCAGCAAAATGTCTGTAGATTCACCCACATGGTCCTGCGAGATAGCGGATTTCCGAAGAAGATTTCACCCGAACAGAGAGTTTCCTGGTTAAAATCAGTCGGCAAACCCCAGGATCTTCCCAGGCCCAAGGGCTCTGAGCTATGATGGGTCCAATCCTGTGGCATCGCCTCCAGGATGTTTTCAAATCTTCAACAGCCTTCCTGTCCCCACCCAGTCTCCTCCTTCTGCCACAACCTCCTCTGACCTTCCCTCCCACTCACCCCAGGATCCCCCTCACTGCTCACTCAGCCCCTGCCTCAACCTCCCCCCTCTACTCCACAGCAGCTCTCCAAATGCAAGTCACTCTCCCTGTAGACTGCTCAGTGTCTCTGCAGCACCCATAGGAGAAAATGCAAGCCGAAACCGGTTTGGCTCAGTGGTAGAGCGTCAGTCTGCGGACTGAAGGGTCCCAGATTCGATTCCGGTCAAGGGCATGTACATTGGTTGCAGGCACATCCCCAGTGCGGGGTGTACAGGAGGCAGCTGGTCAATGTTTCTCTCTCATCGATGTTTCTAGCTCTCTATCCCTCTCCCTTCCTCTCTGTAAAAAAAAAAAAGAAAAGAAAAGAAAAAGAAAAAAGAATATAATATATTAAATAAAAAAAAAAAAGAAAGAAAGAGAAAGAAAGAGCGAGTTTCTTTGCCGGGTACCCTGGGCCTTCAGGGTCCAGCCCGCTCCATCTCTCCGTCTCCTCCATCAGCACCTGTCACACTGTGGGTTCCCACCCACAAAACTAGTCCCCGTGACAAGGTTGCTGTGTTCTGTCTCCCTCTTTCTCTGCTCTGTGCTTCTGTTCACGTTGTTCCCTCTGGTAGCAACACCCCCCTCAGGCGCTGTCCGGACCCGGCCGAAGTGCTGCCGAACCAGGAAGCCTGCCTTGCACCCCTTTGCCCGAACGGGGCCAGTTTCCCCTCCATCCCGGCCCTGCCACCGGGCCTCCCAGGCCTACCCTGCCTTGGTCTGCACCCTTGCCACACCTTGACTTCCAACTTCCAGGGACAGTGTCTTGTTCCGATCTGGACCCCGGGGCCCACGCCAGGGCTGGCACCTAATAAATCTCAGCAAGGTCCTGTCTCTGCATCTTCTCCTACCCTCCTCAGCTCTGCCTTGGCAGAGGAGCTGGATTGAATTGCATTGAGTCAGCCACGTGGCATTGGAACAGACCTGAGACCCAAGTGGGTGGGGAAGCAGGAAGGAAGGGGTCAGGTCCGGTCCTCCATGGACCAGGCAGATCTGGGTTCAAATCCTGCCCCAGCAGTTGCATGGCTGGACAAAGTCACTTCAACTCCCCGAGCCTCCATTTCCTCGCCTGTGAACTGGGCATGCTCACAATGTGCACGTCGCTGTTTGATGTGTGTGTGTGTGTGTGTGTGTGTGTATGTTTGTTTGTGGATCCACTGACATCCTGTGTGCAACCGTCTCGGCATGATGTTACCTCTGACAGCCACTGTCAGGGGGGTGGAGGGAGAGAGAACAGAGGGAAGGCAGGTACGTACCCAAATGATAACAGGCAGGGAAGGCAGTGGTCCCCACGGGCCTCCAGCATCCCATCAGATATCGAGTCCCTGCTTGTCTCCCTGGCCTCCCTGCCTCCAACGTGGTGGAGAAGACAAGAGGCTAAAGCGGTCGAGTTGGGCGGAACCAAGTGGAGAGAAGGTGGGGAGGCAGGAATGCTCACAGTCGCCCTGCTCATGACAGACAAAGGCCCATCGGCAGATGGACAGACAGCCGAACTGTGGTGTGTCCAGGTCATGGCCACGAGAAGGAACAAAGCACTGCCACAGGCTACAACGTGGTTGAACCTGGAGCACGTGACGCTGAGTGAAAGGAGCCAGGCACAGAAGACCACATGGAGCAGTTTGTTTTGTACAGAATGTCCAGACGAGGCACCTCTAAAGAAACAAAAAGTAAACTGGCAGCTGCTCAGGGCTGGGGTGGAGGGAGAGGCTCGGGGAGGGGTAGCTAAAGGGTAATGGGTTTCTCTTTGTGCTGACAAAAATGTCCCCAAATTGACTCTGGTGATGGCGGCACGATCTGTGAATATACTAAAAGCCACTGTACACAGGTGCATCATAGGGAAGTAAATTCAGCTCAATGAAGCTGCATTGAAAGAGACGAGAGAGGGCAAGAGGGCAGGGGAGGGAAGGTGTCTAGCTCCGGGGGGGGGGGGGGGGGGAAAGGATGCGTATGAGAGGGGAGGAGGCCTCGGGAGAGGGGGCGTTGGCCTCAGCAGGAAAGCCAAGCCCGGGATGTCACAAGCCCTTCCTCTGTTCTCCCACCACCCGTGCGGGGCAGGCTGTTTACAAAGGGGAAAGCTGAGGGTCAGGACATGCTGCCGAGATCACCCTGCCTGGGAACCGGGGTTTGCCGTGACAGAGACGGGCCTGGCCCAGGCCTGCCCGCTGTGCCCCTCCTTGGGCTTCCCCGACACTCCAGGAATGTGAGACTGGCATCCCCAGCCTGGCATGGGCTGCCCTGGATAAGCTGGAGGGTAGAGGGCGAGGCCACCGTGCTGGCACCAGCTCTACCCAGGCAGATCCACACAGGTGTGGGCATCCCGGCTCAGCCTACACAGCTGCTGCCCAGCCTTGCGCCCCGGGCCAGGCCCTGTCCCCACCCCGGACCAATGCAGGCAGCTGGAAACACCTGCACCCACGGACAGGCGCCTGAGTGCCCATCTGAGGCTGCAGGGATGGCTGTCAGCAAGGGGGTGTGGCACAAGAGGGCACAGGCCGTGTGAGAGCATCAGGAGCGCACTTGTGGAGTTCCCCGTGTCCCTCAGGGTGTGGCATGAGGGTGTGTGAATGTGTGAGAGAGAGCACAGGCCTGCGTGAGGACAGGTGTGCCAGGCGGAGAGCGGGTGTATCTGGGTGTGTGCTGGGCCTGGAGGAGGGGACAGGAGTGAGAGCCCATGGGCGTGTAAGATGTGACGCAGGGACGCCGAGTGTGAGGCTGTCTCAGGGGTGGGAGACAGCAGTGTGCCCTCCGAGTGCCCGGAGCACCAGGAGGGACTGAGGCCCAGGACTGAGCAAGTGTGAGAGTGGGTGTGAGTGTGAGTGGGTGTGAGGCAGGGATGTGTAAGTGGGGTGTGCCCTCGCAGATGCCTTGGGGCTTACACACCCCTCAGTGTCCCCTCCTCCCTGAGTGGCTATCACCCTCCAGGGATGGCCCAGGCCCTTGTCCATTTCTTTTCCTCTCCCTCTGGACTCCCCCTCAAGCAGGGAGCATTCAGAGGACAGACAAGCCCCTCCAGGCACAGCTGCCACCTCTCGCAAGCTGGGAGAGCGTGTGGCCTTTGAGCCTCAGTTTACACATCTGTACAATGGAGATAAAATAGCTCCTCCCCAGGAGAGCAAATAACAAAATGCAGGCAAAGAATTCAGCCTCCGAACGAATGAACAAATGAAGAGCTGAACAGCGGGGGCTGGTCAGGAGCCCTCTTCCTGCCCTGCCTCTGCCCTGGCCACGCCCCCTCCAGCCCCCCCCAGAGAGTTCAGGGCTCCAGCCTGCGCCTGGCCTGGGCGCTTCAGGGAGGAAGAAGGCATCTGAGGTCAAGACTCACCTTTCGCCGGAACCGGTTTGGCTCAGTGGATAGAGCGTCGGCCTGCGGACTGAAAGGTCCCAGGTTCGATTCTGGTCAAGGGCATGTACTTCGGTTGCGGGCACATCCCCAGTAGGGGGTGTGCGGGAGGCAGCTGATCGATGTTTCTCTCTCATTGATGTTTCTAACTTTCTATTCCTCTCCCTTCCTCTCTGTAAAAATCAATAAAATATATTTAAAAAAAAAAAAAAAAAAAAAAAGACTCACCTTTCTGGACGGGCAAGGGCAGGCCTCGCAGAGCCGAGGTTCCTGCCGAGGTTCCTGGGGAGACAACGCCCAGAACCACAGGTCTCTGTCCTGCCCAGGACAGGCGGGGCCAGAGGATAGGGGGTGGATGGTTACCGACCTGTATTCACTCAGCAAACCCCTCCCAGGCACCAACTCTGCCAGGGCCTGTGGCAGGCACTGAGACGTCAAAACCTCTCCGGCCTCCACCCTTGCCTTCCAGGGCTCTGGCAAGGGAGGGTGCCTGGAAACAGGTTTTAATCCAGCGCCCTGTGCGATAGCATCCCGGGAGCCCGGAGGAGGGCCCAGCCCCAGGCCGGGGTAATCCAGGGGAGGGTTTTCGGAGGAGACAGGATTCCTAGTAGCACTGAGCGAGGTGTTTCAGGCTAAGGCAGTGGTCGGCAAACTCATTAGTCAGCAGAGCCAAATATCAACAGGACAATGATTGAAATTTCTTTGGAGAGCCACATTTTTTAAACTTTAACTTCTTCTAACGCCACTTCTTCAAAATAGACTCACCCAGGCCGTGGTATGTTGTGGAAGAGCCACACTCAAGGGGCCAAAGAGCCGCATGTGGCTCGAGAGCCGCAGTTTGCCGACCACAGGGCTAAGGCAACAGCCTGAACAAATGGCCGGTGCCACCTGAGCATCTGTCTCGGGGTGAGGAAGTGACGGGAGACGAGCCTGGAGAGGCCTTCGGGTTGGCATATGGAGTGAAGGCCTGAGGCTGGGTCCCCGCGGTGAAGCCAGACACGTTCACAGGCGCCGTTAATAACTGTCCCTCTCACCTGTCCTCACCGAGGTCTCGTGACTCACAAAATACTTCCATACCCTAGATCTTGCTTGGTCCTAGTCGGAATCCTACGACGGAGGTGGGACAAAAGCCCATTCGCCCCTTTTCACTTTGGCCACTTGGAAACTCAGAGGCTAACCTGAGCACTCTGCAATACACAGACAGCCTCCTCCCTCCCTCACCCTCTCGGGAAATCATCGGGAGGTAGGGGGTGAAGAAGAAGGCGAATCAGCGGTTGCCTGGTGCTATATGGTGCCAGGGTCAGGGGAGAATATGTGTGAGCCCAGGAACCTGTAAGATCTTTCATATGGGCATATGTGTGCAGGGTCCATGGGGTGGTATATATGCATGCGTGTGCACTCAAGCATGCCATGTGCAGGAGGGTGAGTGTACACGGGTGTGAGTGTCTGTGGGCCCCCGACCCCTCATGCTCTCTCCCACCATCCCCTCTAGCAGACCCTCTTCCAAATCCTTTCCTGGCACCTTGCCAGCTCCAAGGGAAACCGGGGTCCAAGACAGGATGTCCCCGCCCTAACTCCTCAGCCAGGCCAGGATCTGGGTCTTTGGGCCCTTCACCTACAGGGCTAGCCTTTCCGTGCTGTGTGATCAGGGGCATGTCTCTTACCCTCTCTGAGCTCCGGCTCTCAGCTGGCTGCCACGTGACTTGGAAGCCATTTAAAGAGTGTAGAGGCGCTTGTGAAACCGCTGGTTGATTTAAAACCAGGAAGACACCCTCCTTCCATCTTCAGCCCCACAGCGGTGAGTGAGGTGCCTGCGATCGAGCCTAGAAACAGGCCTGGCTGAGGCGCTGCACCATCTTGAGCAGCAGCTTCCCCTCTCTGAGGCTCAGCTTCCTCGTCTGCAGAACGGGAAGGAGAGTGCGTTCTGTGTGCATGCACTCTCCTTCCGGAAGGTTGCACAGACCACTGTGGTCCATCCTCCTAAAGGACAGAGAGAGCTGAAACCGGTTTGGCTCAGTGGTAGAGCATCGGTCTGCAGACTGAAAGGTCCCAGGTTCGATTCCAGTCAGGGGCATGTACCTCGGTTGCGGGCACATCCCCAGTAGGGGGTGTGCGAGAGGCAGCTGCTCGATGTTTCTCTCTCATTGATGTTTCTAGCTCTCTATCTCTCTCCCTTCCTCTCTGTGAAAAATCAGTAAAATATATTTTTAAAAATAAATAAATAAAAATAAAAGAGAGAGCTGCTGCTATGCCCACTTTTCTTTTTCTCTTTCTTTTTTAAATATATTTTATTGATTTTTTTATAGAGAGGAAGAGAGAGAGATAGATAATTAGAAACATCGATGAGAGAGAATCATCCATCATCTGCCTCTTGCACACCCCCTAATGGGGATATGCCCCCAACCAAGGTACGTGCCCTTGACCGGAATCGAACCAGGGGCCCTTCAGTCCACAGGCTGACGCTCTAGCCACTGAGCCAAACCAATTTCGGCTATGCCCGCTTTTCACAGGGGAGGAAGTTGGTGCTCAGAGCGGTGTGAGCACTAGGCCAGGCCACACAGCGCCCGGTCTGCGTGAACTCACAGCCCACGACCCTACACCACCTCTCAGCGTGAAGTCTCCTGCACACTGCAGGGGTGCCCTAAGGGTTTGAGCCCACTGGGTCCCTCCACCCCAGCACCCCAGGGACGAGGCATTGGCCTCAAAGGGGCTCAGGCCCCACCCTGGGAGCTGCTGGGTGGAGTGCCACGTCGGCAGAGCCCCATTAGGCCATGTCGGCCGCGTGCGGTTCAAAGCAATTACACAGCCTAATGGGGCGAAAGTGCCAGAAACACATGTATTTACAAACCAGCTACCACCCAGCCAAGCTGCAGCCAGAACGGTTGCGAAATGCAGCCTGGCAGGCGGGCGCGGCCGTGGCTCCCTGGCCGGTGTGGAGCCTGGACTGGCACCATCTGAGCCACAGAGGCCAAGACCCGAGCAGGGTCGCCATAGCCAGGCAGGTGCTCCTTGGAGGGCTGTCCAGTAGGAGGGCTGGCAGAGCGAGGCCCATGCTCTCGGGGTCCTGCCCCTTCGCTGCCCAGCCAGGAGGCCGGAGGGAGACCTGTTGACCACCTTGGAGGCTCCTTCTGCCTCGTCTCCTCAATATCCAGCCCGGCCTCCTTTGTGGGAAGAGACGGACAGGGCAAAGGTCACGACTTAGCATGTCTCCAGCCTCCTCTTGCGTCAGGAGCACTCCTGGTCCTGCCGCTTGCTCTATGACTTTGAGAAAATGACTTTGCCTCAGTTTCCACAACCGTAAAATGGGGTAATAAGAGTGCCGACCTCACAGAGTGGTTGTGAGGATGAGGCGAGACGGTGTGTGTGTGTGTGTGTGTGTGTGTGTGTGTGTGGCCTGACAACAGTATCACCCGGCACACAGTGAGATCCTGCTCAGCACCAGCCGGCGGTGAGCTGGGCAATGTCTGACAACGGCTCTGGGCAGGAGGCGGCCCCGGAATGCAGCACTGGCCGATTTCCACGGTGTCCATACTCTCCCCTCGACCCATTCCGAGCTACCACCATGACGCCCCGGACACAAAGCTGGGGTGAGATGCAAAGTAGCGCTCCGTTACCCAGCCCTTCCGCCATACAGGTAGAACAAAGTCGATAATAGTGCTCTGGGTAACTCGGAGAATAGGTAACAGTCAAACAGGACACGGTAAGCTTTGGGCGTTACTTTTCTTGGTAACAGAATTTGTTCCACGGTGAGCTTATGTAACTTAGTTTTCAGCGATGGCTTTGCTGAACAACCAGCTTGGAAATTACTGTGGATTTCACAATCGGTTCCCGTGAACGGGTCCCAGCCGCCGCCGGCTCAGCACCCGTTCGATGATTCGCATCGGGTCACACCTCCTTGCCTTTGTACAAGCCATTCCCTCGTGGCACGCCCCTGCTGTTTCCTCGGCAATCTAGAAAACGTGATTTG
>CM072923.1:183036053-183066053 GCA_036971965.1 Nyctalus aviator
CACAATGCATTAGTTGCCCCCTGGTGATCAGGGTGCTCCCACAGCCAACCTTCCACAGTCAGCCAACCTCCCATAGTCCCTCCCTTAAGCCTACTGGCCCCAATTGGGACTGGGCAAAACAGCCCCAATTGGTCCTGAATGACCTGGATTGCTGTCCAGGCTGAGGGACCCCACCCAAGCACAAATTCATGCACCAGGCCTCTAGTGCACGGTATATATATTATTGATTTCAGAGAGGAAGGGAGATGGGGAGAGAGATAGAAATATCAATGATGAGAGAGAATCACTGATTGGCTGCCTCCTGCACATCCCACACCGGGGATTGAGCCTGCAACCTGGGATCAAACCATAACTTCCTGGTTCATAGGTCAGTGTTCAACCACTGAGCCATGCCAGCTGGGTGGAACAGTCTTTAGCCAAACAGATGGAGGTGGAAGGCCAAACACCCCAGTCCCTACACCCCCCTCCCCTTGCCCTTTGGAGAGACAACTCTTAGGCCTTCTCTACACTCTCCCTGAGCCCCAATTGTCCACAGCACCCACCTGCTCTTTGTTGGCTTCTTTTCCCTCCTCTCTCACTTCCCAACTCATCCACCCGAACAGGAATCACCTCCCAGGCAAACTGCATTCAAATCCATGACTCAGGGTCGGCCTTTGGGGGACTCAGCATAAGCCAAGCACCTCTTCTGCTTATCTGTTCTAGGACCTTGGACAAGTCATTTTATTTCCTGTGCCTCATCTTAACATGGGAATAATTATTTAACATTCACGGCAGACCCGCGTGGTCCGCACTGGGTAGGGTCTACCCTGTGGCCCACCATACTGGGTGCTGAGGGCACAGAGAGAGGAGCAGCATGGTCCCTCCCTGGAGGAATTCATCAAAGACGGTGGAGACGAGTCCAGGCCATGGGATGGGAAGACCCAGAATCAAATTCTAGCTCCACCTGTATCCTCGTTGCGTATTCCTATGCAAGCTACATTAAAAACACACACACACGCCTTCCCTGTGCCTCAGTTTACCTTTATGTCAAGTGGCAAGAGTAACAGAACCGACCTCACTAGGTTCTTGTGGAAAGAAAGTGAGATCACGCAAGAGCAGTGGCCAGCACAGAGCCTGACACACAGAGCTGAACAAAGGGAAGGAGGTCATGGTCATGGTCATTGTCGGACAGACGTACATAAAGCAATGCAAACCGGGAGATTGTGTACCTCACAGTCCAATCAGAAAACAGAGCGATGGAGTTGGTGCCCTGCGAGTTCACGGAAAGGAATCAGAGTCCAAGAACGAGGCTGAGATGAGGAATCAGACCTTGAGCGGGCCCATCAAGGGGAAGGCCTGAGCCCAGAGGAGGACAGGGCACGGCCCTTCACTATGAGCCCACACACATCCCTCCCACCTCCTTTTCCACCAGCTTCGCCCCACAATCCATGCTCCCAGACTTTTCCAAAGGCCTCTTGGCTTCCCTGGCCTTGCTTATGCTGTCCCCTTGGCTAGTGTGACCTTCCCTCTTCCTGGAGCTGAAAGAAGCCTTCCTGAGCTGCATCCATGGACAGGCAGAGGGTGCTGGACCAACTGCGCCATGCTCCCCACGGGGTGTGGTAAAATGCAGATCCCCGGGCCCTGCCCCCTCTAATCCTGCTTCAGTAGGTCTGGAGGAGGCACAGCTTGGTTGGAGACTCACTCATTCCGTTCACTGCACACTCTCCATTCCTGTGGGGAAACAGAGGCCCAAAGAACTGACACGCTGGGCTCAAGGCGTTACAGCAAAGTGCCCAGGCTTCCTAGTTCCCAGTCCTGAGCCCACTAGGCTCCTGTTGCCCCTGGAGGCGGCTCCGGGCAGCCCCTCCGGCGTCCTGCTTTGGGAGGCACATCTGCCCGCTGCCGGCCCTGTCGCCAAGCTCTGCCAGGGGTTGCCAGGTGTGCGGCCCCGAGGAGCCGCCCAGAGGCTCTGCCAGCGTTTGGCAGGTGGCAAGGCCAGGGCGCGGGGGCGGAACGGGCCCAGCCTTGAGTATTTCAATATTTGCTTTCTTACAGAATGGCATTCTTTGGAATATAAGCCAATCTGTATAGAATTAGTCAGTGCCTGCACCCCCTCCCCCGGCGCGGCAGGAGGAGCCCGGGAAGAAGGAATGTACCTGCAGCTTCGCCCGATGTGAACACTCTGGCAAGTCCCAGCACAGGACCCGCCACCTGCCGCGCCCGGGACGGGGAGGGCAGTGGCAGCGGGGTGGGCGGGGATCCACAGGCACCTCGGGCAGCCTTTGACCCACTCTCACACAGGCTGCAGCCGCCAGGAGCCAGAGGGGCGAAGCCACTGCTTTTTCCTTCTCACATGCGCACACACCCTGGCTGAGCGAGCTCAGGGCCAGCCCTGCCCCTGGGCCCGGGCCCCCAGGGACCTTCCCAGGGACGACTGGGGAGGGGCACAGGGAAAGCTGTCACACCAGAGTTCTAGGAAAAGCCCCAGAGGCTGTGCATGAGCAGAATTCAAATCGCAACGCTCCCTCTTCACCCGCCATACGGCCTTGGATGAGACGGTCACTTCTCTGGGCCTCCCTTTCCCCACTGGTAACATGGACTGAGATAACACAATGATAAAGCCAGTTTTGGGGGTTTTGTGTGTGTGTGTGTGTGTGTGTGTGTGTGTGTTAATGTATTTTATTGATTTTTCACAGAGAGGAAGGGAAAGGGATAGAGAGTTAGAAACATCAATGAGAGAGACCCATCGATCAGCCATCTTCCACACACCCCACACTAGGGATGTGCCCGCAACCAAGCTACATGCCCTTGATTGGAATTGAACCTGGGACCCCTCTGTCCACAGGCTGACACTCCATCCACTGAGCCAAACCAGCCAGGGCTAAAGCTAGTTTTGAATATGTGTCCATGCTGAGGTGACTGCTGACAGGTACAGGACTCCAGAGTATTAGCACATTCACAGCAGCATCCGGACAAGTGTGTTCTGAGCCTACTGATGTACAAACCTTAGCTGCTGTTATATGGACAACGGCACACTGTTTTGATTGCCTATCTGCAATCATGCAAGTGATATGTCCTCGGATGCCATGAAGTGGTGCACGCACGCTGGACGTCAAGGAAGGATGGCCTGGAATTCAGCAAACAAGCCAGGCTCCCTCGGCTAGAGCGTATGCGTTTGTGCTGAGTCCGTTGACAAGCACTTGGTGATCACCTGTTGGGTAACTCTAAGGAAGCTTATTCTTGCTTCCCGGACCTCAGTATCTCCACTTGTAAAATGAGCAGGCTGGAACACAGCTTCTGACATTCCTTCCATAGCTACCAGGCTCTACATCCACACGATCGTTCACCCAAAGTTCTCTTGCCACTAAGAGAAAAGATGAAAAGAAAGGGGTTCTTGAGAAGGCAATGTTTAAGCAAGAGGAATGCATGTCTAAGAGTGAAATTTCAGGTGCTAAGAATTTCAGTGTATGACTAACGGTGAAATCCAAAACCAGCAAGGTTCTTTTCCTGGATATCTATTCCCTATCACTGGATGGGATAAACCACTGCTAGGAGCTGCATGGCCTTGGTCAAGTTATTAAACCTCTACATCCCTGGTCTCCTTACCTATAAAACTAAGGTAAAAATCTTGATTATGGGGTAGTTATAAGTGTTAATGAATATGAACATATGTGTGTATGTATATGTATATGTATGTGTATATGTATATGTATATGTATGTGTATGTGTATGTGTATATGTATATATTAGAGGCCCTAGGCATGAATTCGTGCATGGGTGGGGTCCGGCCAGCCTGGTGGCGGAGTAGGGGGACACATGAGCAGTTGGCCGGCCTGCCTGCTGGATGAACTCCTGGTCAAGGGAACAATTTGCATATTAGCCTTTTATTATATAGGATATACACTGAGTGGCCAAATTATTATGCGTTCAGAGATCATTATAATCTGGCCACTCAGCGTATATGCACACATCCATCTTTATATATATATGATATTCAAATTGAGCAGGATCACTCCCTTCCCAGGTATTTTTCCTTATTCCTCCTCAAGTAACTCTGCCCTCTCACATTCATTCATTCACTCACTCACTCAGCACACAGGCACTGAACCCGCTCTGCACTGGGCATTGCTCTGGGAGGGGGAAATGGGTAGTGGTGCATCCGATGAGGCCCTGTTCTCAAGGGTCTCACATTCCAGGAGGGGGAGACAGACCAAGGAAAGACCACAAAGACCAAGACACAGGGTAGCATGACCGTGTGACTAGGAGGCCTCTGGAAAGGTCCCTTGGGAGGGGTGACATTTGAGCTGAGTCCTCAGTTACAAGCAAGGATCACGGGAGGAGCATTCCAAGCAGAGGGAAAGTCTGTGCAAAGGTCCTGAGGCAGGGATCAGCTTGGTGAGTTTTAAGAACGGAAGGGCTGGAGCTTGTTGAGTAGATGATAAAGTTAAAGAGGAAACTCCCGCCTGGCCGGGGTGGCTCAGTGGTGGAGCATGGACCCCTGAACCAAGATGTCACCAGTTCGATTTCCGGTCGGGGCACATGCCCAGGTTGCGGGCTCAATCCCCAGGAGGCGTGCAGGAGACAGCTGATCAATGATGCGTCTCTCTCATCAATGTTTCTATCTCTCTATCCTTTTCCCTTCCTCTCTAAAAATCAACAAAAACTTTTTTTAAAAAAGGAAGCTTCCATCTGGTCCTTTGAAGAAGACCAGACATTTTAATTTTTTCTGAATTTAGGAAAGCTGCCGAGACTTTTCCCCCCGCAAGGTGAGAAGCACTATCCCAGCAAGACCTGATGAGTTTCCTCCTGGGAGCAGGCGTGCTGTGGGCAGGAATGCAGGCCCCGCTGGGAGCCTTTCAGGCCAAAGTCAGGCCTTGAAAAGGCTCAGCCTCACGGGTGGGGATTAGACAGGCTGCAGGGGAGGGCCGGGATTATGGCAAATCCCTCAGACACAAAGCCAGGCAGGACTCCCCCCTGCCCTCGGGGCTAGCCCGGAAAGCCCCCTCAGCTGACCCCGCTGCTGGGTGGGGGCTGAGACTCTGTCCTTTCTGCCCATCAGCACAAGGGGCCGTGGGGGTGAGCCTCTAGGCCAGAGCCCTGGGGAGAGGGAGGTCCCGCCTCGGCCACTCCAACCTCTCCTCTCCCCACCTCACAGCCCAAACGCAGGCCTGCTCGCAGGTCTGTGGGCCTGGAGCCTCTAAACCAGTGTGCGCTCGGCAGCCAGATGTGATTCCCAATGCGCACAGATCACCCCCACGTGTCCCATTCCAAGCGGTAGCATGTTTGTGCGTTACTTTTTGTTGCGTGCTAATGCACAAAAATGCATGCAAATCATAACTGTACGGCTCCGTGAGGTTTCGCAAATGGAATGCATCCCAGATGGAGAACTCCAAGCAGCATCCAGGAAATTGCTCCCACCTCTGCCCAGGGGTGACCACTCTCCCGACGTCTATCACCATGGGTGAGTGTTGCCATTACTGTTCCGCATGGGACTGGGTCACATAGTCTGTGCTCTCTCTGGTCCGGCTTCTCTCGCTCGCCGTGTCTGTGAGGTTCGTCCACGTCAGTGCCTGTGGCTTAGTTCATTCCTTCTTGTTGCTCTGTCCTATCCCACCATGTGAATAACCTTAATCTATACTGTCCATGGGCGATGGAGCAGTTTCCACCCAAATGAATGGTGCTGTACCCCAAATGACTCCTACACTCAGCAGTGCCAAACAACATTCATCACACATTACCCCCCAGTTTCTGAGGGTCAGAAATGCAAAAGCAGCTGAGGGGGTTGGGCAGAGGGTCTCCCACCAGGTTGCACTCTGGATGTTGGGGGCAGGCGGGGTAAGGGGAGGAGCTGCAGTCATCTGAAGGCTTGATTGGGGCTGGGATCCACTTCCAAGGTGGCTCACCCACAGGGCTGTTGGCAGGAGGCCTCTGTTCCTCGCCAGGTCCCCCCAAGATTGCTCGAGTGTCTTCAACACGTGGTGACCGGCTTCCTCTAGACCGGGTGATGCGGAAGAGAGCCGGGAGGGCGCTGCAATGCCTCTATGAGCTCCCCTCGGAAGCCATACACTCTGCCGCGTTCTGTTCATTAGAAGTGAGTCGCTGTGCCCACCCTTAAGAAGAAAACTACATCACCTCTTCCAGGGAGAAATAGCAAGATCTTACGAGAATCTCTGAAAACCGCCACAATAAGTGGTTTTTGCATCAGGTTCAATCTCCTGGACACTGAGGCCACGCTCCCCCTTCCTGTTCCCCACCCACCTCCGCCTCTCAGTCAGCACCGATGAGACACGGTCAGACCCAGCCTCTGGTCTCAGCTTGGTCAAGAGCCTCTCTGAACCCCAGTTCCTCCTATTAAAAGCAGGGGTAACAATAGTGCCCACGTTGGGGCTGTTCTAAAGATTGAATTCCACCCGGAGAAGTCCCTGATCCCTGAATTCCGTTCTCTCGTGGCACTTATTTATAGTTCTTGGTGTGGGGTTGAGCCAAAGGCTTTAAAAGGCTCACAATAAGTCAGGCAAATCTTTTTTTTTTTTAAAAAATATATTTTATTGATTTTTTACAGAGAAGAAGAGAGAGGGATAGAGAGCTAGAAACGTTGATGAGAGAGAAACATCGACCAGCTGCCTCTTGCACACCCCCCACCGGGGATGTGCCCGCAACCAATGTACATGCCCTTGACCGGAATCGAACCCGGGACCCTTCAGTCCGCAGACTGACGCTCTGCCACTGAGCCAAACCGGCTTCGGCAAGTCAGGCAAATCTTAAAGAAACCCTGTTGCTTCCCTCCAGCGCCGGCAGCAGGGCTGTGGATGGAGACGCTCGATGAGCCTGCCCGGTATCGTGCGTCCTGTCCCCGAGCCGGCTGGGAGATGAGACCCCACTTGCAGGGCCCAGGCTCCTTTTGGGACTCTGCTCATGCCAAGATGCCACCCTGGCCACCCACCACTCAGTGTACCCTCAGCCATCCGTGCCAGGCACCTGGAGATGCCGCCCATGTGGAACAAAGCAAGAGCTCAGCTTCTGTCACAGAGCTTCCCTCCGACAGAGGAGGCAAACCGTGAACAAGTCCGTTTCACTTTACGTTGTGAGAGCTGACCCGCTGCAAGCGCTGTGCCTGCGTAACCTGGGCGCCTGGTCTTGCCCAGGTGGGTGGGGGCAGGGGAAGTCTCACTGGGGCTGGACTCTGAGAGGTGGAGCCCAGGGAGGGGACAGGCCACCGGCACCGAGAAGAGGCCTCGCGGCTGGGAGTCAGTGACTCCTCCTGCCCTGGACACAGACCCATGGCTGTCAGGTCAGGCGCCTGTCTCCCCGGCCCATCCTCAGAGGCTCCTGGGCATCACAATGGGTTACTTCTCCCCAACCACGCGAGAGGCTCACCCTCCCATCCCATAAAAAACAGAGGTAACAATAGTGCCCACGTTGGGGCTGTTCTAAAGACTGAATTCCACCTGGAGAAGTCCCTGGTCCCTGAATTCCGTCCTCTTCACCCAACTCTCAGGGACTGACCACGAGAGGGTAGAATGTGAATTTCAACCAGTTTGACTCCAAGCATATCTGCCAAGCCATGGAGGGAGATGTTACCATAAACAGAATCCCCCCCCCGGCCCACTTACTACTGTTATTGTGGTGGGTACCAGGCACTGTGCCAGGCACATTTATTAATTATGATGTTATTTTCCATACAAACAACACTCTATATATATATATGTATACATATGTATATACTAGAGGCCCAGTGCATGAAATTCGTGCACTGGGAGAGGGAACCTCAGCCTGGCCTTTGCCCCTCTCATATCCAGGACCCCCAGGTGGTCCTTAATGCTGCTGCAGAGGTGGGAGAGGCTCTTGCTACCACCGCTGCGTTCACCAGTTGTGAGCTGGCTTCTACCTGAGTGGCACTCCCCCTGTGGGAGCACACTGACCACCAGGGGGCAGCTCCTGCACTGAGCGTCTCCCACCTAATAGTCAGTGTGTGTCATAGCGACAGGTTGTTCTGCTGTTCAGTCAATTTGCATATTAGCCTTTTATTATATAGGAGATAAATAATAAATATGGTGTATATATATATATACACACACACACACCGTATTTTCCAGCATATAAGACCCCCTAATTTTACAGTTAAAACATAGGTTTAGGCCTATATTCGCTGTATAAGACTACCCCCCATTTCAAAGAAAAGACTTACTTTGCCGTCAAGATCTGCAGGTAATTTTTGTGCAATTTTGGTCTTTTGCCCCCGATTTTTGGTTGACTTTTTTTCGTTTCAAATGTCATCTTATATGCCGGAAAATACGGGGTGTGTGTGTGTGTGTGTGTGTATGAATGATTACCTTTAAGCCTCACAATAGGATTGGGAGTAATGTCTAACTCCATCTTTCAAATGAAGAAACCAAGGCTCAGGGAGACAAGCCATTTGTTCAAGGTCACATCATGGAACTCAAGCCCAGGTTCATTAGCTTCAAGGCATCCATCTCTCTCTCTCTCTCTCTCTCTCTCTCTCTCTCTCTCTCTTTCTGTCTCTCTCTCTCTCACACACACACACACACACTCGTTCGCTCGTGCACCCACAGCGGTGTGCCATGCTGCCATCACTTCGACAGGCTGTGTATTATCGAGCACTTACTATATGTACCTAGTCTCATTCACTCCTCCCCACGGCCCTGTGAGGAAGACTCCACGTCTGCGGCTTTGCCACTGGAGAAAATGAGGCTCCAGGAGGTTACTCAGCGGAACTGGTGTTTAAATGCAGGTCCTTCGGACTGTGCAAAGAGGCTACCTGTGAGGGTTCAGCCGCCTCAGCTGATGCCACACTCCAGGAGCCTTCACACCCCACACCTACACCACCGGGGGCGTGCAGCCCCGAGTGGGGCCCAGCACACCTCCCCTCGGCGTCTCGTGGAGACTTGGCTGGGATCCCCGAGGCCCTTCACCTGCCGCCCCAGCCTCACCGTGCCTGGCCTCTGGGGTTCTGTCTGCCCAGGAGTCCCCCACCCTCGGGTTCCCGGGCCCCAGGCTCTTCTTCTTTTCTTCTTTCACTCTGAGCCGAGCAGGTTAAAAACACGCCAAAAATGAGCCCCCTCTCGCTTTAGTGCACTCACATAATGTGTGGCAGAGAAGGCCGCATTAATCGCTCGGGACCCACATTTTTCAGTGACATTAATCTCCAGCCGGAAAAGCCTCTCTGGATGGTTCTTTTCAGTCTGAAGGCACTTAACGTTGGCCAGGGGAGCAGAAGGGGCCCGCCTGGAATTCCTCTCTCGCTCCCAAACACCACACCCACCAGCCCAGCCCAGCCAGCTACCCGGGTGATGGCTGGGTGGGGGAGATGCCTGCAGGGGATGTGGGGGGACGGAGGGAGGGCGGGTGGTGAGTGAGCCGTGGGTGTGCCGCGGTGTGCATGCATGAAGGTGAGAGGCTGCGTTTCAGCCGTTGCTTGTTCTAGAGGCAGAGCAGCACACGGCTGCCCGCTCAGAGAAGTGCATCAGTGTCGTGATTCAGGGCATGCCCACCAGTGACTGAGATGCCTGTGTGTGTGTGTGTGTGTGTGTGTGTGTGTTTGCAATTGAAAATGTGCACCTGTGTTCATGAGCACCAGCCGAAGGTGAACATGGTGCAATACACACCCGTTAAAGAATGTGTGTGCAGCCCTAGCCGGTTTGGCTCAGTGGATAGGGCGTCGGCCTGCAGACCAAAGAATCCTGGGTTCGATTCCAGTCCAGTGCACGTACCCTGGTTGCAGGACCCTCCCCGGCCCAGGATACGGTCAGGGCTTGTGCAGGAGGCAACCAATCGATGTGTTTCTCTCACATCGATGTTTCTCTCTGTCTGTCCCTCTCTCTTCCACTCTCCCCAAAAATCAATGGGAAAATATCCTCAGGTGAGGATTAACAACAATAGCAAAGAATGTGTGTGCAGAAAAAGCTGCAACTCTGCCCGTGAGGAGAGCTTCAGGTGAAAGTGTGATTTCTGAGTGCACGCACTGCAGTGAGCAGGATTGCAAGCGCGTGTTTGCTGAGGCACAGCAGTGAATGGGAGCTGGCGCGGGCCCACCTGACTCTGAGTGTGCACAGTGAGGCTAAGGTCATGGTCAGGTCTGGGGTGAAGTCAGCAGGGGTCAGAGCCCCTCACAGATGCACACACTGCACTTTGACACACCTAGTTTAAACACTAAATACACCCAGGCACTAGGGCAGTGGTCGGCAAACTCATTTGACAACAGAGCCAAATATCAACAGCACAACCATTGAAATTTCTTTTGAGAGCCACATTTTTTAAACTTAAGCTTCTTCTAACACCACTTCTTCAAAATAGAATCGCCCAGGCCGTGGTATTTTGTGGAAGAGCCACATTCAAGGGACTAAAGAGCCACATGTGACTCGCGAGCCGCAGTTTGCCGACCACTGCCCTAGGGAGACAGTGAGGACTAAGGGTGTGGTGCCCTGGAGCCTGCTTGAACCCACTCACGGGAGATGATCGCACATCTCTTTCCAACTCCACATTCAGCAACTTCACATTGGTAGCTTGAAATTGACCTTGATGGAAGCATTTACACCTTGGAAATTGGCAAATGCCAAATCAGGCCCTTCTTTATCCAGAGAGCCTGTTGTTAAATGTCACACCACACCATCAAGTAAGACAGTCTATCCCCACTCTAACAGGATCCTACACATATTGGTGTTCTTGTACATGAATGAACATGTTTGTGGGTGTCCCCAGGTACCCCAAAGTAGCTCTGAAGTTGTGCTTGACCAGCACACAAGATTAGCAAACAGATTCAGAGAAGCGGGAGGAAGAGGCAGATTGAGGAAGGCGGAAGGACACTGGTTTTGCAGTACTCCAGGGGATAGAGCCCTTCCTATCCCAAGGGCTGTTTGTGAAATTAGCCAAAAGTAAAAACAAGCCATAAAGGATTTTTCTTTGGATAAGAACCCGTAAGCATGAACACTGCCACGATCCTCTCAACATGGAGCATGTCAGACCAAATCTGCAGGGTCATGTGGCTGCAAATGGTGGCTCCTGAGCCCCGTTTTCTGGTTCCAGAACCCATACTCCTAGCTTTGCTGGCTAGGAGCGAGTACGGAAGACAGAGCAGGCATGGCCAGAGGGGGGAGAAGAAGACACGAAGGAGTGTACCAAGCCAAGAGGAAAAAGAGTCTTGAGAAGCAAATGACCTTCAACTTCAAGACCTACAAGAAAGGTGCCTTCCCCCCATTTTACACAGGAGGACCCAGTGTCACATGGCTAGTCCAGAGTCAAATCCAAGAGGGTCTGATGCCAAACACCCAGAAGAGGGCTGGGCAAGAAGGAAGACTCCAGACCCTTCTTCTCAGCTTCCCAAGCTCCCCCGCAGGCCCCAGTCCTCTGACCTCCTCTGACCTCGGTTACCGGCTCAGCTGCCCAGTCACCCTGACTGTCACCCCCACAGTCAGGCGGGACCCAGCCCAGGCAGGTCTCTTTGGGAACAGCAGCCCCAGCCAGCTCCCAGGAAGCGAAGCACCCAGGGAGCCAGTGGCCCTGGGGAGAGGCCCTCGAGACCCCGTCTCCCGGCCGTCCCACTCCCCTCAGCCGCATGGATCTCCCCGGTGGGATGACATCAATGGATGCTTTTCATAAGAGGGCAGAAGGCCTTGGGAGCTGCCCGGGCCGCTCCAGGGCTGGGTTATTAATCACCCGGTTGAGCAGCCACAGCCATGGCAACCAGATCCTGGAGAGAGTTAGGCACACCGCCTTTCATCCCTGCCCGTGGCCGCCCTGCGTGGGTTCTGCGTGCATCTCCATTGACTGCGGGCCCCAGGGAACCAGGCAGGCGTGGGGGGCCCCAGGTATCTGTGCATGGGTCCCTCAGAGTGTGTACAGTGGACAGGTGAATTGACCCAAGCGCGTATGCATGCACAGGTGTGTGTGTGTGTGTATGTGTCATTGCCCGTGTGTCCACATAGGTGTGAGGCAGACAAAGAGCACTGGCTTTGGAATCAGACAGATCTGCACTTTCGCTCAGGCCCTACCTTTTTCTAACTGGGTTGTCTTAAGTGAGTTAACCTCCAGAGCCTCCATTCCTCCCCCCCCCCCCCCCATAAACTGAGGATCACAGTAGTTTAGTAGCTACCACACATGCTCGTGGGGAGCAAGGAACACTACTCACATGGAAGCGTCTGGAACTTAGTGCGAGTTTCACAAGCATACATTCTCACTCCCACTGCACATTGGTGGGTGTGTGCATTTGCGTGATAGGCAGGACTCTAAGCATGACCCCCAATAACCCTGCATTACCCGCCACCCTGTGAGTGTAGGCAGAACCGGAGAGGGAATAAGATGAGATGATCTGTTGCATCATATGGCAAAGGGAGATTATCCAAGTGGCCAGATCTAATCACATGAGTCCTTTGAAAGCAGAATTTCCCCCAGCTGCTGGGCAGACGTCAGAGCTATTGGTAAGTATAAGGGGAACTGACCCAGAGGAGCAAACCTCTCTGATGCTGAGTTGAAGGGGGGCACACGTGCATGGCTGTCAGGAGCTAAGAGAGCCCCCCACCAACAGCCAGCAAGAAGAGGGGGTTCTACAACTGCAAGGAACCGACTCCAGCCAACAACCTCATGAGCATGGAAGTGATGCTCTCTAGAGCTTCTGGACAACAGGCCAGCCCAACGGATGCTGTGACTTCAGCCGCATGAGTCTTAAGCAGAGAAGCCAGCCAAGCCCATCCTGACCTCTGGCTGCTCAGGTGAAGGCATCAGTAGTAGGATTTTTTCAGCTCTGAGAGCATCCAGGGAGAGCCTGGGGCCCTGGTGACTCACAGTGACACACACAGATCTGCTTTGGGCTCTGCAGGATACCTACTCTGGTCTCCAATCCAAAACTGTTTTAAACAGAGGAGACAAAAAGTGACCTCTAGAGCAGCATGATAGACAGTCTGGCTGAGATCTATGGAGACTCCTAGCAAGTCATTTACCTCCTCTAAGCCTCAGTTTGCTCATCTGAACAATGGGATACCAACCTTAGCACCACCTTCATCTCAAGGATAATTTCACTGAATAATTAGTCAAAAGAAAGAGAGGTGGTGGCCTGTCCTCTGAGTATCCGTCTCAGGCCTGCTGACCAGCTTCAACCTCCACCAGGGCACCCATGGGAGAGGCCCTGGCCTCCCCCTGGCCAGCCCTCCCTCCCCAGCCCACTTCATCCACTCAGCTCCATGGCCGTCAACTCACCTCCCCAAACCTTTTCAATCGCCTCCTCCTCTCTGACCCCACGGCCCCTGTCTGCGGTCCAGCGCCTGCGTCTCGCCTGGATGGCCACACAGCCTCCTCCCTGCATCCCTACGTCCAGCCTCATGCCCCTGCCCGCAGCCTAGCCAGGGCTCCTTTTTTCCCTAAAGAGAAAGTCTAAACTCTGCTCTGAAAATGTAGACTCGTTTTCAATTTTGCCAAAACAACAAAAATTATTTTCATTTCCCTGAGACTAATAAATTAGAGCAGTTTTGCATATTTACCCCCCTACTCCCTTCTTACCCAGCTAATTCCTGCTCATCTTTAAGTTTCTTAATTATTTCAATTTTTAAAAGGCACCACATGCACCTGGTACAAAATTCAGAGGGTATGAAAAGGCAGACACTAGCAGGTCAGTTCCCCTCCAGCCGCTATCTGCAGCCATCCACCTGCCACTCCAACGAAAGCCCCACTTACTAGCTTTTGGTGTGTGCACCCAGATTTATTCTAGGTAAATACATACACATGCTCTTTTTAAGGCAGGTAATAGAATACCACACTTTTCCTTTTTTTCCCCCCCCCAGCTAACAATATATCATGGCAATTGTCAGTCTTCGTATGGAAAGAGCTGCTTCCTTTCTTATTGATGGTTTTATAATGTTCCGCGTGAGCAAGATATATAACCCCACCCTCCTCTTCCCAGTAGGCTCAGGCTGTTTCCCATCTCTTTCTATCACAAACCACATGTCACTGAAACATCATTTCCCATGCACGGGAGTTTATTTCTGAGGAAAGTTCCTTGAAAAAAGATTGTTGGGTCAAAGACAAAGATAGTGCCAAATTGTTACCCACAGAGGTGGTAACCATTTGCATTTCTACCAGCATTTTATCAGCATTCCTGTATCCCTAGACACTCATCAGCCCAGTGATTTATCCGATTTTATGATTCTTATCTGCTGGGTGAAAATGGTACTACACTGCAGTTTTAATGTGCAGTTTTCTTATTTTGAGTAGGGTTGTCATCTTTTCATAGTGTTCCTTCTCCATGAGTGGTCTGTCCACGTACTTCACCTGTTGCTCAGTTGAGTTGTCAGCAGTTTTTGTTAGTGATTTACAAGAGCTCTTCTTTTATGAAGGAATTTATATGGGCCAATTCAAATAATTTAAATCGCTTAGATAATTATTTAAATGCTTGGTAGAATCCCTTTGCAAAATCATCTGTGTCTACTAATTTTTTTTAGGAGTAACTATTTCTATTTCTTCTATTGTTTATTGATGTATTTCTAGATGTACTGTACTTACAGATACATTTTTTTAAATACATTTTTATATATTTCAGAGAGGAAGGGAGAGGGAGAGAGAGAGAGAAACATTAAAGGTAAGAGAGAATCACTGATAGGCTGCCTCCTGCACATCCCACACTGGGATCGAGCCCACAAGCCCGCTGACCAGGAATCAAACCATGATCTCCTGGTTTATAGGTCAACGTTCAACCGCTGAGCGATGCCGGCCGGGCTTGGTTATTTCTTCATAACCATTTCTTATTTTATGAATAAATGTCATTTCCATCTTACTGGATTTGATTATTTACTATCTTATCTATTTTAGTTGGGTTTTAAAAAAATAATAATCCTCACTAGTTCTAGTATTTTTCTACTTTCTCATTCATTAATATCCACTTTTATCTTTTCCATGTGTTTCTTGTGATTTCTTCAGGTGTGTTGTATTGCCGTGTTTCTAATTTCTTGGATTGGACACCTATCTTATGAATCCCCAATCTTTATTATGTAATAAAAGTAGTTAGAGGCATGAACTTCCTGCTGAGCTCTGCTTTAGCAATCATCCATAGTTCTTTTTTTCCTTTTTTTTTTTTAAATTAAAGTATGATATGTGTACATAGCTTACCATTACCCCCACCCCCACCCCAAGGAGTCCATAGTTCTGACATAGAGTGTTATTACCATCTCAGGTCTCCAGATTGCTGCCATCTATTTTTCTTTCCTTTTTGCTGCAAGGTATGTTTGAGGGAGAGTGGTAAACTTTACTTTCTGTTGTTAATTTCACGTCGTACTGAACTGCGAACTGTAACTGTTAAAAGTAATGACAGACTTTATTTCTTCTTCCTCCCTATTCCCTCCCCTCCATGACCCAAATTTATTCATTTATATTTATTTTCCTTTTAATACATTTTTCTTGATTTCAGAGAGAAAGGGAGAAAGAGAGAGAGAGAGGAAAAAAAAAATCAATAACGAAAAAAAATCATTGATTGGCTGCCTCCTGCATGCCCCACACCCGGGCATGTGCCCTGGCCGTGACCTCCTGGTTCATAGATCAATGCTCAGCCACTGAGCCGTGCTGGCTGGGCTAGTTTATGTTTCTTAATGTTTATCTCCACATCTGCAATGTAACCAAACCTATTACTTTATTTTTCGTATTTAAATTATACCTTTCACCCTCTGGCTATAAAAGTTAAGGAAATCTGTGTATGTACATTTACTTTGTACAGAACTTTTGTTCCCCGAGTTCTTATGTATTTAAAGAGTGGAATGTTCTCTAGAGCCCAGCTTGGGAAAGGCTGGCGTAGTGCCAACTGCCTTATCACACTTATGAGGAAACCGAGGTCGGCATAGGAACAATGGCCCAGGCCACGCCGGCCTGTGCCAGGGGCTGAGCCCGGACAAGAACCCACGTGGCCCCAGGGCTTTCCCCACCACCGGCTCCCGCCTCGGCCTTCCTGCTCTCCTGATGGGGGCGGGAAGGCCTCCGCTGGGCTGGGAGCCTTCCTGCACGCTCACCTGGGATTCGAGTGGCAGTGGCCGGCAGGGGAGTTCCCTCCCCTCCCCAGAGGACCGCAGCCGTGGGAGGGGCTGGTGGCACGTCCTCCGGAGAGGGGGCAAGTGTGAGCTCATCCATGGGACAGACGGGTGGGGTGAGGGGCTCCACCTGTTCCTGGTAATCTCCCTAATCCAGCCCCGTAATCATCCTTTATTAACGGAGGTCGCAGCCATCGGCCCATGCTGAAAGGGAGGCGTCGGGAGAGAAGACACAGGGATCAAGCCCCCGTCACGTTTTCCAGAGCGCCTTATCTGCCACAGCCGCCAAAACAACCCCCCGGGGAAGGCCGAGGTTCTGCCTCTCCCATCCCAGTGCCCAGCATGGGAGCTCCGGGACCCGATGCCCCAGCCAGGCCCCGTGGCCCCACCAGACGCCCGCAGCCCACCCGCCTCCGTTCCTTCCAACGGCTCCTAAGAGCACAGTGGACACAAGGCCTTGTGCTAGGCTTTGCAGATAAACAAGCAAATAGCATGGGGCCCTGCCCTCCCCGGGCTCGGCATCTAAAAGGAAGAAGCACAGGTACCCCGGGGATCGCTACACGGGCTGCTGCATGGGGACAGGTGGTGGGGAGAGCAGAGGTGGGTCCCAGGCCAGCCTCGGGGGGGGGGGGGGGGCGGGAGCAGCCCTCATGAAGGGAGAGACATTAAAGCCCTGTCGTGTAGTACGGCTAGAAGTGCCCCAGGGACAAGGCGAGGGAAGGACATCCTGGAGAAGGGACAGCCATGGCGAACGAGGGCAGAGCTGAACGGAGGTTCCGTGTGGCCAGAGCACAGGTTTGCGGTGGGAAGGGGGTGGGCAGGCTGCTCGGGGCCGGAGGGTGCTGGGGATCCTTGAAGGGGTCGGTAGAGTGGTGACGGGGCAGATGGTGCTTTCGGGAGATGCTCTGGGCTGCAGAGCAGGTTGGCTGTGGGGAGCTGATGGGAGCAGGGAGGTGGGAGCAGGGAGTAGCGGGGGGCACCTGTAAGGGCCCGGGTGAGAAATGGGGGGTTGGGGTCTGAGCAGGAACAACGGGTAGAGGAGAAGAGAGCCAGAGCAGGGCGTCAGGCAACGGTGACTCCATCCCTGACTTCTGTGACTGGATTGTCGCTCGGGCACATGGCCAGACAAGACATCGGAATGGTCCTCAGGCCGTTTGTGACCCCGACTCCATCACCGCCCTCCGTTCAGCCTGGCACTAGATCTATGGGTAACCAGAGGGCATCGGCCGCACTCCCCACCCAGAGGCCTCATAACCCAGAGGTACGAGGTGGAGGGGCAGGAAATCTAAGCTCAGGGGTGGCTGGCATTCCCGCCCACCCACCTACCCTGCCCCTTCTCCTCCTCCCATCCCAGCGCCGCCCCCTCCCCCCACCAACAAGCCCTGTTCACTGCTTCACTGGTGCTTCCTAACCAGCTGTCCTTGCCCATTTCTTGTCCAAGCCCAAGTCCTCCTGAGAAGCCTCGCTTGAGGCCCCGCAGCCAGGAAGCCCGAGCCCCAGTGACAACGGCCTTGTGTCTCCTCCCTGGGCCTCTCGGCCTCTCAGCGGGTCTCTGTGTCTGTCTGTCCATTTCTGCCTCCCTGTCCACCGGGCCGTCCTCTGCCCTGCCCTCACGGTGTGAGTCTCAGCTTGCAGTCCCTCTCTTGGGTCTTCCCTCCCTGTCTCTGTATGTCCCTCTCCACCTCTCCTCTCTCGCCCTGCCCCTAATCCCCTTCTCAGAACTCATATAGCGCAGGATCCCTCCATCCGAACAGCACTGTGCCTGAGTCTCAGCCAGGCCGGGCATGTGCCGGGTCACAGAGATGGAAATGAGAGGGCACTGGCCCTCTCGTCCTTCCTCCTGGCTCACGCTCCAGCCGACAAGGTGGGCAGCATGAGCCAGCGGAAGTGCTAGAAGGGGGATCAGAAAGATGGAAGGGTGCAGGCTGGGCTCTGAGAGGTGCCAATCACAGCTGAGCCCCGATGCTTCATTCCCACATCCCCCAAAGGGGCAGGCACTGGGGCCCAGGGTCCGAGATAAGGGGGACTCCCTCCTTGCCCTCCAGGAGTTCGCGGCTGAGTGAGCATTCACGGGGGGTTAGAGGTGCTGGAGGCTGCAGGAGGTGCTCTGAGCTCAAGCAGGCCCGGCTTGACCCACCAGCTGGCCTCAGCAAGCCCCTCCCCTCTCTGATCCTCAGCGTCAGCACCTGTATAATGGGTATCTCCTAACAGAATTCCCTTGAGATTCATAAATGTGAAATATACAATCTAGGAGCCAAGGTCTGTAAAAGTGGCTTGGCAAAGAGTCTGCTGTTGGAGTGCGTATGCAATAAGTACGATAAGCTGCACGTGTTGTAATTTTTTAATATTATTCCATTTTAGCTGTGGAGTAGTAGCAATGGGCGAGGCCAGTGGTCGGCAAACTCATTAGTCAACAGAGCCAGATATCAATAATACAATGATTGAAATTTCTTCTGAGAGCTTAAACTTCTTCTAACTTAAGCCTAAACTTCTTCTAACGCCACTTCTTCAGAATAGACTCGCCCAGGCCATGGTATTTTGTGGAAGAGCCACACTCAGGGGGCCAAAGAGCCGCATGTGGCTGGTGAGCTGCAGTTTGCCGACCACTGGGCTATGCTCTATGAGACCCATTCCTGGTCTCAGTCTTGCCACCGCCTGGGTCAGTTACCCTGAGCGATGCCCTTCCTCTCCCCGGCACGTTTTCCGGAACTATGAAGCAGGAGCAAAGACCAAGCTTCCTTTCTGCCTTGACCCCTACGATTGGAAGGGGAGGCTTCCCTCTCACTCCCCCATCTTCTCTCTCCGCCTCTGCCCGACACCCTTCACTCCAGCACGACGGCCTCCTTGCGCTTCCTCCAGCTCCCCAGCCGTGCTCTGGTCTCCAAGCTTTTGCATTGGCTGGTCCCCCTTCCCAGAATCCCCTCCTGTCCGCTTCCCATATCCACACCTTCCCTCTCTCACTTCATCCGGGCCTCCATGCAAACATCCCCCTCCTCTTCTCCAGGCCTTTCCTGACCACCCTCCTCTCTGACTTCCTCCTCATTCTACTTTATGTTCCTCTGTAGTGCTATCAACGCCTGGCCTGTTGTATACGGCCTGGTGACTTGTTGGCATTCCATCTTGATAGATCCTCCCTTCCCTCAGTTGATGGACAGACATAAACCCCACCTGCGGCCAGACATTCCTGAGCTCTGAACCACCAATCAGCACCTGCCGAATAACCTAAGCCCCGCCCTCTATCCTTAAAGGTGCTTGTAAGCCCCTCGCTCGCTCGCTCCGTGGAAGCAGCCGGCAGGAGTACCCTCCCCTCCAATAAAGCCTGTGTGTCCTGCCATCCCGGTCTCCGGTCTACCTTCTCTATTCAATCTATCACATCTCAACTCACTAGATGCCAACTCCATGGGCAGGACAGTGTCTGTTTGGCCTCCAGCTGTGCCCCATGACCCTACACAGTGCCCAGCCCCTGTCAATACCCACAGGTCAATCACACAATATGCACAGTCAGCCCACAGCCAGTGCAGGCATGAGGACTGGGTGCACAGTGCACACGTGAGGACCACAGAGAAGCGATGTGGGCGGGGGCGGGTAGAGACGTCTACGGAACCCCCTCCATGCCAACCCCTGGCAGCACAGCACTCTGGGACTCACCCGCCGAGACGTCTGGCGGCCTGGAAAGCACAAAGCCTTCCTCCATCCCTGCTGGGCACATGCCCCCTGCCCTCGGGGTCATGGACCTCAGACGCCCACCCCCGGCCCGCAAGCCCTCAGATGTTTCCAGGTCGGAGCCATGGAGGAGGGGACGGTAGTCTGGGGCTTCGGCCTTTGTCCCAGGCCCCAGCAGAATTTAATTCCGAGGTTCAAAGCGCCTTTGCCCCTTCCCAGATAAAAGGCCGCTCAGCCAGAGAGATGAGCTGGTTAATAAAGGACAGGAAGGGGGCCCTGAACGGGCAGGCCCACCGCCGCGCTCTGCCCACACCCTCTGCCAGCAAACGCTCTCAGACCTCGGCCGCCGTTCCGGCCCGCTGCCCCACAAGAAAAGCCCATTAATTTAACACTAATAGGATTTTCAATTTGTCACAATCCATGGAGATCCCGGGGAGGCGGGGAGGGGGAGGGCAGGATCATAAGAAGCCTATATGAAAGGAAATCTCGGCAGAGAAACCGGCCTGGACCCTAGACACTCCCCTTCCACGCTCGGGCCTTCGGGTGAACCTCGGCCCCTCCTGGCCTCCGTTTCCTCAACGTTAATACGATCGATTTCAAAAGGTGGCTGGCTCTAGGGATCCAATGAGGTAATGAAGGACTGGCATCCAGCCGTGCTGCCTGGCTGGACGTTGGCGCTCGGTAGCTATTCCCCCTCCTGTCCAGGCCTCTCTCCCAGATCTGCCCCAGGTAGCACTGGCCACAGGGGCTGGATGTCCGCCCCCTTGTCCCTTAGCCGCTGTGTCTCCAGCTCTGACCATAGTTTCAGCCAAACACCTGGGGGGTCGGGGGGGACAGGCTGTCTGGGAACGCTTGGCCTTTTCATCCTCAGTGGGATCAGTGTCCTGAATTCCTCGTTGTCCAAGGAGAGCCAAAGACTTGGAGCTCCCAAACACAGCGGCCCAATGGGAAGGTCCCAGCCCGTGCCAACCAGCTGCGTCTCCGTTACAGCTAAGAACACAGCACGCCAGCTGCCTGAGCCCTGTTCTCCAGGCGAATTCCTCCCGGATCAGGAGGCGGCCAGACAGCGCGGCCCACGTCTGTGCCGCCCCCTGGCCATGCGCTCAGCTGGGCCCTTCTCCACGGTCTGAAAGTGTGGGGCACCCTGGGTCTGCGGGCAGCGGCTGGAGGGGCAGTTGACAAGACACTGATGCCAGCACGGTGGAAGCTCAGAGCCAGCGGACAAGCACACCTGGCCAGGCCCCACGCCTGGCTTGGAGCCACGCACCCTGGGTTTGCCGCTGCTGCTGCCACCATCCAGGAGAGAGAGAGAGAGAGAGATGGGAAAGGAGGCCTCGGGGTGCAATACCCACCCACCCCCATTCCCCACCGCCTCAAGTCTGGCTCTGGACAGCTGCTTCCTTAGCAAAGCCCTCATTACAGACTGGACAGGCTGGGACAGAGTGCTCCAGCCAGCACGGCCTGCGGTGCCTGTTAGCTTTGCCTCCATCCAGGCCCCAACCATAATTTACAACATCGTGAGTCCTCAGCCTCACGTGGTCCCAAACCGGACAGAGGTGAAAGGAGACAGCAGGGAGAAAAAAATGAGAGTAATGTCAGTTATATTGCAGTCACCACAGACTGCTCAGGTGCAAAGAGAATCCTATATCTTGTGAGTAAGGGGAAGTGGAGGAGCAAATCGGCATTTGCTCATTTGAAGGGCTGCAGGGGAAAGCTTGATGGGGATCCCATATGGAGGGATGCCGGTGAGCCTTCATGAACCAGGATGCATGAACCCAAAGACGCTGAGATGCATGAATGTGGGTTTTCAGGCCCAGAATGCTGGGAGTGGGGAGGGGGGTGCCAGAGGTAAGATTCTAGAAGGAAACGCTGTCCAAGCGCCACAGTGAGGACTGTGGGACGTCACCGTGGGTTTCGGTGGAATTCCAGAGGAAGCTGAGAGGACGGGCAGCTGCCTGAGATACAGACGGCGCAATGGATGGGCACGGCAGGGAAAGGACCCCTCACCCAGTTGGCCCCATGAACTTTTCAGGACATCTTTGCTTGGACCTGAGTTGAATCCTTGTCTCAAGCAGCGAGTGTCCAGTTCTGCTCACAAGCGGGAAATGGGGTCCCAGGGAGGCGGCAGCAGCATGTGCTCAGGTAGGAAAGGAACCTTGTCACCGTACCCAGGAGTCTCTGGAGGCATCCCCCCAACGCAGCACTCAGAGTGCCCATCACTCCTCCACTGGGCTCCCTGAATTGCCAGCTCTCACATCAAGAATGCTCCTCAGGCCCGGCCGGCATGGCTCAGTGGTTGAGCATCGATCTATGAATCAGGAGGTCATGGTTCGATTCCCGGTCAGAACACATACTTGGGCTGTGGGCTCAATCCCCAGTAGGGAGTGTACAGGAGGCAGCCAATCAATGATTCTGTCTCATCATTGATGTTTCTATCTCTCTCCTCCCTTCTTCTCTGAAATCAATAAAAATATTTTAAAGAAAGAAAAAAAAAAAATGCTCCTTAGGCTCCACCCTGCTTCCAGCCACACTTCCAGCTGGCTGTGTGAGCCGAGGTGAGATGCTCTTGCTTTCAGCTCACTGGGTAAAAGGTGAAGGAGGAGGAGAAGAATTAAGACGGGTTCTGTCCTATGGAGGATGAAGGTCCCCTAGAAAGAGCTTGGTGAGCCAGACTCAGGATGGAGAGAGCAGCCTATCCCGGTAAGAAGGAAATGGTGCCATTTATTTCATTAGAAAACATTTTAAGAAGGGATGGACGCTATGACTTGGGAGTGTGAGATCGGTCATTCATTCATTCATATAGACACTGTTTACTGAGCTCTGACCTTAAGTCAGCCCCCACTCCAGGCCACAGTGGAGAACCAGAAGCAGGCCTTTCCTCAAGGACCCGACAAGCAAACAGGAGCCTCCCATAGCGACCGAGGCTCCGCCAGAGACCACACGGGGGCCTGGGAGGCACACAGGAGCGGGCCAGTCTAGCAGATGTGGAAACTTCCAGTAAAGGTGGCCTCTAAGGAACCTTCTAGCAGGTGTGGCCTCTGAGCTATAGGTTGGAAGTTGAGACAGAGGCAGCCAAGGAGAGTGAAGGAAGACAGAGGGATCAAGGTGGGGGGGCTGACATTTGCAAAGGCACCGGGCATCTTCCTTCTGGCCTCCCTCACTTCTTACCCACCATGCAATGCCGCTGCCAAAACAAATGAATGAATGAACAAATAAATAAATAAAGCTGAGGGGATACCGACATACATATTACACCAAAAAAAAAAAAAAAAAAAAAAATCCAAATGCCTAAAAAAGAGAATCCTTGAGGCCAGTGAGCACTTTCCATAAGGTGGAGCCAAGCATCTGGTTATCTCTGCACCGAATGGAATGGCCCAGGACGCTGGCTTCTGATTGCTTCAGCCAAGGAGGAGACAGTGGTCCTGCCCCCTCATCTGCCCATGTGACCTCCGCTCCCACATGCACTTCCCTTCCCCTCGAAGGCTGGGCACCGTCCCGTTCATTGGCTCATTTAACAACATCTCCCGGTCTCCAACCAGGTGCCAGGCCCATGGAGTGGTCACTGACATAAAAGCCAACCTCGGTGCCGCCCCCTGGACAGGCCCACCCACCTCTGCTGGCCCCGCGATCACTGCAGGGACCTGGAGGTCCCTGGGTGGGTGCCGGGCTCTCGGAGCCTCCCCCATTAGTCACCAGGCCAGGGCAGGACCGGGCCTGCGAGGAACATTCCTCCTCCGCTCTCCCGCCCAAACTCGTGGCCAAAGGCAAGGCACACGCATGGCTGAAATCCCATCGATGGAACCGGGCCAACTGGCTGCCACTTGCTTATTTGGCTTGGAACAGGAAATACATTTTTCTACTATTTATACTGCTGACCTCAGGAATAAACTAATTACGGCTGCGAAGCTGCATTCCCACAGTGTCAGGCTCACATCTGGAACTCCCGATCGGGACCAAAGCAGAAGGTGCCAGATGGCTGGGAGGTCTGGGGGCTCGGGCCAAGTGGACACTCCTGCCCTGCTCCCTAAGTCTTCAGGGGATACACTTCCACTGGATACTCAGCTCCCACCAAGAAGAGGTCTGCCTGCTTGAGCTCGTCACTTCCCTTGGCCCTGAGCTAATCACTTCTGTAGGTCTCGGTTTCTTGACGTGCATAGTGGAGGTGTAGCGATGTAGAGCTCAAGGGACTGTCATTTAGAGAAAATGACACCACCTCTAAGAAAAGCCTTGTGTATACATGTGATTACCCCAGAAGACCCAGAAGCCTGAACCGCCCAGCCCAGAGGCCAGTTTGGCTCAGACAGGCCCCACATCTGGACCAGCAGCAGCAGCATCCAGATGTGCTAAGGATCTGACTGCAGTCTGCATGTCCTCATGCATGAAAGCAGGCATCTACCTCTGAGACCACTGCCCACAGCAACCAGATCAGCGGTGCAAACCGGTTATTTGGACACAGGCAGGCAGGCCAGGCACCAGGAAATGGAAGATGACAATATGAATGGATGGATGGATAATGATGCCTAGGTCATAATATCATTTTAACTGACTTTTTTAATACATTTATTTATTTCAGAGGGGAAGAGAAAGGGGGAGAAATAGGAGAAACATTAATGATGAGAGTATCATTGATCAGCTGCCTCCTACACAACCCAGACATGTGCCCTGACTGGGAATCAAACCGTGATTTCTTGGTTCATAGGTTGACACTCAACCACTGAGAAATTTTTTTAAGAATTTTCTGAAATGAATGACTGGTTGGCTAGAGGTCAGCAAATTTATGTGTAAAGGGCTGGGTAATAAATATTTTAGGCCATAAAATTTCTGTCACAAGTACTCAACTGCTATTGCAATGTAATACCAGCCACAGATAATACATAAATAATGGGTCTTAGCTGTGCTTCAATAAAACTTTATTTACACAACAGGTAGTTTGTAGATTTGACCAACAAGCCAGCAATAGTTACTATGTAACCTCAACAGTGTCCTTGATTCTTCCTTACCCCTTCATGTGATGGGTCACTGGGTGCTATCTATTCTTCCTTTCAATAGCATCCCCTCCTTCTCATACCAGAGCTATTGTCCTGGTCCAGCACTATTGCCCTCCACATAGACACCCCAACAACTTGCCACATTACCCTCTTTCCCTCCATCTTCTACCCAGAAGCAAGACAGAGCTATCTAAATCACCAATCTGACCATGTTATCCCCCTCTCCTGGCTCCCACTTTCTGACCACATAGTCATTTATGCTCTGGGTCCCACTGTCCAACCTCATCACTGACCTTCTCAACGCCCAGTCTCAGCTCTAGCAGACAGACCCACCATGCCCAATCTTTTCTATGCAAAGAAAACTTCTCCCTCCTCTTCCCCTGGCCAATTCCTGTTCACCCTCCAGGTCTCAGGTCGTATGTCAGCACCCTGAGAGCCTTGCTGAGGTGCTCCAGCTCACCCCTGGGGTCAGGAGCAACGAGGCCAGTTGTAGCACAGCCATGAGCTCAAAAACCCATCTCCCTTGCATCCAAGACACACAGCTAGACTGATATTGGCAAAATATGCAAATAGATCAGCAGAACAGAATAGAGAACCACAAAAATGGACCCACATACATGTAGCTAACTGATCTTTGACAAACGACCATAGGCAATTCAATGGAGAAAGGATAGTTTGTTTGTTTTTAACAAATGGCGCTGGACCAACTAGACATCTATATCAAAAAAAAAAAAAAAAAAAAAAAAAGAAGAAGAAGAAGAAGAAGAAGAAGAAAAAGAAAAAGAAAAAGAAGAAGAAGAAGAAGAAAGAATCTCGACAAAGACCTTATATATTAAAAAATTTAACTCAAAATAAATCATAGACCTAAATATAAAAAGCAAAACTAAATTATTTCTGGAAGATAACATAAGAGAAAATCAGGTGACCTTGGTTTAAGAGAATAAAAAGCCAAGCCACAGACATGAAGAAAATATTTGCAAACACATGTCTGATAGAGACTTATATCCAAAACATACAAAAACTCTAAATAAATAAATAAATAAATAAATAACAAGAAAACAAAAAATCCAGTTTAAAAGGTGGGCGAAAGATCTGAGCAGACACCTCACCAAGGAAATATATAGATGGCAAATATGCATATGAAAAGATGTTCACATCATATGACATTAGGGAATTGTAAGTTAACCACAATAAGACATCACTACACACTTATTAAAAGGGCTAAAATCCAAAACATTGATAACACCGAATTCTGGTGAGGATGTGGAGCAACTGGATCCTTCAACGCTGGTGAACACTAAGTGGTACAACCACTTTGGAAGACAGTGTGGCAGTTTCTTACAAAGCTCAACGTAGTCTGTCACACAAGCCAGCAGTCATGCTCCTAGACATTTACCAAAACGAGCTGTAAACCTTTGCCTCCACAAAAACCTGCATACAGATGATTTTAGCGACTTTATTCATGACCGACCCAAATTGGAAGCAACCAAGAAGTTTCCTAGAAAGGTGAATGGATAGACAGAATGTGCTACATCCATATAATGAAATGTTGTTTAACAATAAAAAGAAAGAAGCATCAAGTCATGAAAAGACATGGAGGAGTCCCAGCTGGTTTGGCTCAGTGGATAGAGTGTTGGCCTGTGCTCCATTCCATTCAAGGGCACATGCCCAGGTTATGGGTACAATCCCCAGTGGGGGGCATGCAGGAGGCAGCCCATCAATGATTCTCTCTCATCATTGATGTTTCTATCTCTCTCTCCCTCGTCTTCCTCTTTGAAATCATAAAAACATATTAAAAAAATAAAAGACATGTAGGAAACTTAAATGCATATTGCTAAGTGAAAGAAACCAGTCTGAATGGATGTAAGAATGAATGACTTTCTGGAAAAAGGCAAAATCACGGAGACAGTGAAAATATCAGTGGTTGCCAGAGGTTCTTATGGCTGGGGAGAGGGGAGAGAAGGGTAATGAGTAGGTGAGGCACAGTAGGTTTTTAGGACAGTGAAACTATCCTGTGTTATACTGTAATGATGGATACATGACATCATGCATTGTTCAAAACCCATAGAACTGGAAGAGTGAACCCTAATGAAAACTATACACATTACTTGTTAATAGCATATCAATAATATATCAATTATAACAAAAGTACCACATTAAAGCAATATGTTAATTTTTAAAAAAGATGTATGTGTGTGTGTGTGTTGAGGAGTGTGTGTGGGAACTCTCTACTATTGCTCAATTTTTATGTAAACCTACAACTGTTCTAATGATGACTAATTTAAAAGAAAAGCCCTATATGAACAGGTTATTGTTACTCCTATTTTATAGAGATTATATCACCTCATTTTAAGGAGGGATATTATATTTACCCTCTTTTACAGAAGAGGACATTAAAGCTTAAGGAAGTTGCATGCATCATTCAAAAATCACACAGGCAAGGGGCAGGGTCATGCTTTGATTAATAGAGAGATGGCCAGAAACCTGTCAGGCTGTGGTGCCCAGACCCATGAGTGCTTAGAAGAGACACACTAATGTTTGAGTCCTGCTCAGCTACCTCCCACCCACGTCCCTGATTCATGGCCCCTCTAGTGGACCAGAGCATGGACCTGCAGCCCCCATACCAAGCCTGCTCCGTGTGCAGCCATCACTCCAATCTTTCTGCTCACCATGCCTCATCTTCTACATGCAGGAAACCCAGGAGGTGTCTGGGAAAATCATCCGAGTCAAGTTAATTCAGTACCAAGTGGGAAGTTGACGTGCAGAACAGAAAGGTAGCTTAGGGTGGAGACTTGACCCTTGCCTTCAGTTGTCATGGCACCAAATATACTGGAAATACAGGGTGTGGGTACGAGTTTGTGCTGCTACCACGACTTCTTCTAGCACAAGAAGCCCATGATTGAATGCGATCTCCAATGGCATTGGTTCCAACCAGCACCTTCCATTGTGATCAGAACCAAAGGGCCCAGTTCATGGAGAGGTGACATCTGCCAGGGAACTGCCAAGATCACCCTTGGATGGGAACGAGGAGTGGAGCAGAGGGTAGTGGTCCTGAGTGATGACTGTGAAGCTAATCTTGGACAAGTGGGAATTGCCTAGGACAACTGGCAAACCCCACCAAGCTGCTATCCTGGGAAGCCCTGCTATAAACTGAATGTTTATCTCACACACACACACACAAACACACACACCCTGAATTGATACGTTGAAGCCCTAATCCCAATGCGATGGTATGTTGAAGGTGGGGCCTTTGGGAGATCATTAGGTCATGAGGGTGGAACCCTCATGAGTGGGATTAGTGCCTTTATAAAAAGTGAAATAGAGCCGAAGCCGGTTTGGCTCAGTAGTAGAGCGTCGGTCTATGGACTGAAAGGTTCCAGGTTCGATTCCAGTCAAGGGCATGTACGTAAGTTGCGGGCACATCCCCAGTAGGGGGTGTGCAAGAGGCAGCTGGTCGATGTTTCTCTCTCATCGACGTTTCTAGCTCTCTATCTCTCTCCCTTCCTCTCTGTAAAAAATCAATAAAATATATATATTTTTTTAAAGTGAAACAGAGACATAGACACAGACAATAAGGTAGTGAAGGCCTGGAAGAGGGGGTCTTAGAGGTCAATGGGAGGAAAAGGGGACATATGTAATATTTTCAACAATAAGGATTTTTTAAAAAGAAATAAAAGTGAGAGAGAGATTTCTCTCTCCTCCACACGAAGACACAGCAAAAAGATAGCCCTCTGCAACCAGGAAGCAACCAAACCGGCACCCTGATCTCCGACTTCTCATCCTCCGGGACTGTGAGAAATAAACATCTGCTGGACTAAGACGGGCCTCAGATTCTTGCCAGGAGGCTGAGAGCCACCAGGGATGGAGGAAGCATGTCCATCGGATACCTGGTCAGAGCCACAGCGCAGCCTGCAGCAGGAAGAACTATGACCACCGACCCTTGGGCTAGCCCGGGGATGGTCTTCTGACTGAGGATAAAAAAAAAAAAAAAAAAAAAAAAAAAAAACAAGGAAGAATCTGAGTACGCATAAAAGACTCTTATTTGGCTCTAAGGAGGCTTTTCATTCTGAATCCCTGACCTGAGCTCCTTGCCTGATCCGTTTACAAAAGCCTTTCTTCCCCATAATCTTGTTTAAACTCTCGACAGCCCGACGGCACGGGTGTTTTCGGCCCCATTTGACAGAAGAGGCGACCAAGGCTCAGAAAACTAAAAACCACCTTGTGCTCACAGTCACACGGAAACTGGTGACCCCGAACTCCTCCTCCGACCTTCCGACCCCACCCCTTGCCTCTTCTACCACCGTCACACGTAGACATTGTACAGGAAACCTTGGCCAGTTTTCCCCTAAAGGAATGTTGTCCTTCAGCTCCACTCCCACAGGGGCCCAGCAAGGGCTGTCTCTTCTCAACATCACCATGATTGATGAGGGCGGGTGGCTCCATCTACCACCCTGAGTCACAGTTACCCTCAGCCCGGGCAGCCCTGGGGTGGGGCCGCTAAGAATGACCCAAGGCCGAAGGGAGAAGGCTGTGTCTCCTTCACGGCCTGTAGGTCCTAAGGCCAGTGACCCTTAAAGGAGAAAGCTGGATGGGGTTAGGGCTGTGGCTTAAAGTCCCAGCTCTAATAAGAATCAAGGGCCTTACAATGTTCCTGTCTTTGACTCAATAATTCCATTTCTGGATTACAGATTAGATAGCTAGCTTATGGAATATCAACTCATAAGTGACTTTCTAGTCATTGAAATGTATGTCTATAAACGTTTTTGAAATAACATAAAAACTTATATTCTGGCACTAAGTGTTAAATGGAATACTTAATTGTCCACTGAGTATAAACCCAACTATGTAAACTAAATGTGTAGAAAACAGACCATGGAGTTAGCACTGAGGGGGATGGACATAAAATAAACATGAAATAAAATGACTGTTGTCTACATGTCCAACCTTTCTGCTTTATCACTTCTATGAAAGAAAATATAAAATTAACTTTTTAAACAAAATATGATGGGTCAGAAGATTCAGTATCAATTCTCCCCAAATAGGTGTGGAAATTCAATGAAATCACAATAAAAGCCTTAGCAGGGTACTCTGTGTCTATGTGTATGAAAGGTGACAAGATGATGCTAAAATTTGCTTGGACCAAGAACCAAGAAGAGCCAAGTCAAATGAGAAGAACAAGCGAGATGACTTGAACTACTTGCTATAGAGTAGATGTCTGTGTGCCCCCCCCCCAAAAAAAAATCATTTGTTAAAATCTAACGCCCAATGTGATGGTGTTAGGAGGCAGGACCTTTGGGGGGTGATTAGATAATGAGAGTGGAGCTCTCATGAATGGGATTAGTGCCTTATAA